>JAMKCH010000152.1:0-81062 GCA_023653785.1 Ophioderma brevispina | reverse complement strand
TGCTCCTCGAACAAATTTAGACCATATATTCCTATCTTGCGCTTCCAAATATGCCTTGTGGAAAGTGGTGCCCACAATGAGTCATCTTCCCATCATCTTCCTTGGTCTTCCATGTCTGTTGGTTGGCCTGCGACAGTTTCCAAATTAAAAAGGCGTTTGGGTAGGCGGATGTTGTCATTCTCACAAGTGACCAAACCATGTCAGCGGCGAGGCAGTGATGTGATGCGAGCTAGGATCCTTTTTGGTTGAAGTGGCAGGAGGAGATTCTTGACAGAACTTCCATTACGGATCTTATCCAGAAGAAGCACCCCCAATTTGTCTCGACACCTCGTTTTTTACATATTTAATTGTTACCATGTATTAGATCACACCTGAGTGAATAAAGCCGAATACGCGGTCTTATGTAATAAGATGATGATTAGTAGTTTATGTCGTGCACGACAGAAAGTCAAAGAATGGTTTTCTATGGAGCGAAAACAATTACGATAGAGGCAAGTTCAAAACAAGGTTTTCGGTTTTCTTTTGCACCTGTGTGTCCAATATAAACCTTCCAAACGTTCTCGGTAGGTGGTTACAACCGATCCCAGTGAAATTTGAGCGAAATTCATATCCTAAAAAATTTCCTATCACTTTAAACAAATAACCATGTGACTCTTCAACATCTGTTGAGCAAGATGTATTAGTGGCATTTAATCTGCATTCTCAAGAAAAACACAATCCGGTCCAAGAGATTAGATGAGCTATCGGCATGTAGCAACTTTGTCCTGCCCGTGGTATTTTGCACACTATTTGATATCTTGCTTTATTTGTGATGGCAAGTCAATACGGGGATACAGTAAATGCAAGCCTGTCTGTGGGTGTGAGGTTATATAAAGCCGAGAAAAAGTACATGTGCCCGGAGTACATATGATATGTGACTGTTTTACTCTTTCAATCCGGTTGTAGGTTATAATACATGAAGTTAGGAGATAGCGTTCCCAAAAGACATTGAGGCCATTTCAAAACAACGATTTTAGCGGAGGCTCGTTAGGACTCGGTTGTGAATGCTTTTTTGCCACGCTGAATCTGAGTATGTCAGTAATTGATCCTTTGGAGAAAATAGAAAAATGTTGATAGATGAATTATACTCAAGGACGCGTAAGGGGTAACCAAAATCCTCTTGGCGTCGATGCTTATTTGTTGCTCATTTATAAGTTGTAAAAGCTTTGAAGTTAGGTGTTCGAAAAAAATCGACCTGCCAATTTTAATTCAATTAAAATTAGCACCAAGTAATAATAAAGACATATGAAGTTAAAGGTAAGAAGTTTGTTGTTATGGAAAATTCTTAAACAGCTGTGAAAATGTAAGCAATTTCATTGGTTTATGCCCGCGTTCAATAAGACAATTGAACCCGGGTAGTACGCGCTGCGCATTGACTTTATTTTTAGGTTGAAGCGCTCGAGTTATACTGCATTTTGCTACATTTGCACGCGCCTGCCAATATTGCGTCTCGTTGCGTATGATTGTTGCGTTCAACGGGTTGTTCGATTGTTGTCACTGGGTGGTGGCAGTCCTTTCTTGTATTTAAGCTGTAAAGTATTGCGAAATTTGGTTAAAGATGACTTTAAATGTTAAAGCTGTTTATGAATGAGAATAAAGGTTTGATTTTAGGAAACTGTACTCTCTTTGCAACGAATTGAAACCGGCGACGCCATTATTTTTGCGTGGAAGAATAATGATATCGCCTTCGTTTTCAATTCATCATAAAGAGACTACCGGTTCCCAAAATCATACCTTTATTCTCTAAGTAAACAGGCAAATTTATGGGGCTGAAAAAGTAGGATCAGTTGATCAGGATTTGATAGTTTAAAGGGCTCTACTCAATCCTCAGCCTTATAATCGAGTGAAGCACCTTTAATCTGATGATTATGTTGTCTCTTTTTTTAACAACATGACATTTAACCCAGCTTGATTTATGACATTTGTCATCGATACAAATGTTTGGAGGAGAGTTACTATCTTTGGCATGCTCTGTATTATAGTGTCAATAATTTGACCTCAAAATGCAGTACATGAGAAAATGGGTCAACATTCAATACATACTTTGTTGCTCAAGTTTGCCAATTCAAATCTTTATTCTGCCTTCAAGTAATGTCAAATAGAAATGTCTTAATTTGGTGTCACAAAATGACTGAAACCCATTAATCGTGAGTAATATTTATCAGACTTGCTGCCTTTCAGTGAGGATTTTTGTGGCATCTGCAAGAACGCAGAAGGCACACCAGGGATTACTTGGTCGTATGTGCTTGTGTGTGGTGTGTCTGCCCGTCAAAATGTTAACCCTGAATATATGGCATGCCGTATGAGTTCCGTATAAGGGACTATGATGATGTAACTGTGGAAAGGAGGGGGTGGTGTGGGGTGACATGTGGTGACCTATTGTGATCTTAGTGACCTCATGTGACCTTTGGCCTCCATTCACAAACCGCGACGGCAGACGACAACTCGCGGCCCTGGACCTGATGTATTTTTCAATATGCAGTGTTGACAGTTTATTGTAACGGGAAATTGTTTTCAAGAAGAGATGCACCGGAAAAAGAATGGCTTGCAAAATGCATATTTTAATACCTTTCATTATTAATGGCCAACCAACGGAACAAATTGGGCTTGACGTTCAACAGATGGTTGCTTGTCCCATAATAACCTACAGAGTGGTGTGAAATTAATTAAGGTCAGAGAAAATCAATTCTTTGGTTTATCCAAGGAAGGATTGACACCATGCCCGCCACATTTAGGTTATGAGTTTCTCAAGCCTCGGGTTTATCATTCAGGCTGGAATTGACAAGTGACAGTTGGGAAACGGTTTAGAAATTGAAAATTTGGCCGGGTATTGCGGTAAAGAGTGTCGTCAAAACAAAAGTTCGCTTTTATGCTTGTTACTGTGGAGGTTGCACGACGTTTGATAAACACAGGGAGAAACCAATGGCTATAATTAGAGGTTAAAAACCGCACGCCTAATGTTTTTCGGTGATTGATTTAGATCGGAGGTATTGTTTTGGTTCGAGGAATTTCCCGAGGGGGGCGTCAGCCCCCGAGGGGGAAAATTCCGAGAACCAACACAATACCCGACGATCCAAACTCACTAACCTAAAAACATTAGGCGCAAGGTTTTTAACCGCATTCATAACTGTAACTGTGATAAAAAAAAATCTGTGGTTCTTGGGCTTCCCGTACAGAAATTCCACTAAAATGCATCGTTCTTTATACAATGCAAGTTCTTCACCCCATTTAAAAATGACGATCTCATAATGCACATTTAAAATTAAGGTTTCCCCCTACGGCAATACGGTTGACAACAAGCGCGTTGACCAAATTAGAATGCGGCTTATAATTACATTTACAAACAGGATTATGCAAATCTTCCACATATGTACATTTTCATGTATGGGGCCCTGGAAAAACCACAAGGACTAACCATGCTACGGTTTTTGCATGATTTGTGGAGTTTCCCGGGAGTTTTTACGAAAGAAATTCACATGGAAAGGGGATGTTTTATCATGTCACAGTTTCATTTATATACTTGTTCGAAGTTGTCAATGCAATGGAATATACATCGTTTTCTGGAAACCAGCATGTTTGAAGTTCAGAGAAGTTTGCCAGTGTCTGTATCATGGTATGTAGGGCGTGGATAGCCTTCTTAGGCTAGGCTTAGCCTTACCTTTAGCATGTTTAGCATAAACATCGCCATGGCATTATAGCCGTGGGATCTACAAATTCTTTACAGCTGTTGTATACAAGTCTCAAATGATTGAAATCAAGTGTATTTGTGCGCCGGTATTGTAGTTGATCTGTTTTACATTCTGGATTCAGCTGACAGCATGGAGCAGTATTTGACATGCATGACATGGCCTGGGATGGGTAGGCCTAGGCTATGGTTCATAAACGTGGATGATTCATTTGATATGTTTGACTGCAGTGCAAGCTCGGGACAACATGGATGTCACAGACTTTTACCCGTGAGGTAAGTTTTTACAATGTCAATCAAGAAAAATCATGCAACATTTAGTTCTTCTAATTACTACCCAAAATTCAATAAATTTTAATGAAAATAGCCTCAGGATCAGAAGCCAAAAATAGGTCATAGACATAATAAAATCTTCATATCAAACAGTCAACCACACTTGACAAATTTTAGGGACTATGCACATGAAAATAATAATATTGGGAATGTTGGGTAAAAATTAATGTTTTTGAAATATTGCAATTTCCAGTTCAATTAACACAACTTTTCAGTTTACTAGTAATCTACCCCCAAAGTAATGTGGCCTCCATCAAAATTGCAATATGGATGCTAAAAACCCTCGTTGTACCATGTCGTATTGAGCTTGTGTTTGTAGTAATGCAAGCCATTGGTTTCTGGTTAATGTTTATTTTTCTGCAAAAAGGTGAGGAGGGGAGGCAGTAGTCAGTTGTATTTTGTTTTTTTTTACGAAAAATGGACACTAAAATTTGGCCGTTTTCACTGAAAAATGATTATTCCCATTAACTTCCAGCCGCATCAAAACAGCTAAAAAAATTGGTTGAGCCTTTTTTAAGTTTTATAGGGAAATAGACCCTATGTCTCTAAATCCATGAAAGTGAACCGTGGTTGACATTAACTTAGGCCCCATCATCATCATCAACATTTTCAGGATTGAAAACATTAAAAAAAAGTTTAAGCTTTAACTGAAAGTGAAAAGTGAGGGGGGAGGGCTAGCTCGGGATTCTATTTTTGTAATGCGGCCTTTCACGGGTTTGGTGTTCCAAGGCAGATGAGGATTAGATCTAAAAATATCAAAGATAAAGGGTAACAAGGGGGAAGCCACCTCCTTAAATTGTTTTGTTAAACCTAAAAATTACAGAGAGTCCAGACTATACTATAGTAGATTCATCCATTCGTGTCACCTCTAGTCCTTTTCAGAAGGTTACTGGCATGAATGAGGGGATGTACATTGGATGGAAAATTAAATCCACGCTAAATCTCATGAAACATATATAGTCCAATGCACAGAGAAGAAATTCAATAAAGATCCCCAAAAAGTAACGCAGGATGTCTAAATACCCCCATTAATTTACAAACCATTGGTCTATGCACAAAAAAACATAAATGATATCAATAGTCTGTTTTGTTCTGCAAATTTTGAACACCTTTTCTTTCTTGCTCCATTGTGATCAATATCATCGCCCACACAATGTTTCCTTTTTAAATGTTTTATTATTTAAATAAACATGTTCAAAGTTGCAACTGAAGACAATTATTACAAGTTACAATAACCAACCATGCATAAGTGACACACACTTCACGGTAAGAATATAGGTCTTTCACTGATGGCAATCAATATGGCTATAAAACCTTTTATTGCAACTTTTAAAACGGGAGAGATTTTCTATAATGGTTATTGTGTTTGGCACTATTGATCGCAATGGGGTAAGACGGGTTATCAAAATTCACGGAAGAAAACGAACTATTGATCTATTTTGATTTTCCGTGCAAAGGGACCAATGGTTTGTTAACCTAGGGGGGTATTTACAGACATGCTGCGTACTTTTTTGGGGGTCTTTAATTTGGCTTAATAACTCATCCAAGTCACGTAAACGCATAGTACATTAACTCTCAAAACTTCTTTCACTTGTATGTTGCTTTAATAGTATTCTTAACAGGTGAGTTGAAGGTTGCTGACTTTTGAGGCTTGAGCGGGGGGGGGGGGGCTTGAGGTTTTTTTTTTTTAATATTCTTTACAAAGAAGTCTTTGTACTCCTTCTGTATACATAACACGTATAACTTAGTTCTTTCAGAAGCAGGTGAATCAGCCACAATTCTCCTCCTCTCACCAATAATCGACGCGTCCAAACTTTTCCCGCGGTGACACTAGGGTTGAATCTACTATAGTGTACTTTGGCATGACCATGCATGTAAATATACCGAGCCAAGAGCCCGAAGCCCTGTGTTTGCTCACTGATTTTGTTTCCTTGTTGGATTGAACGAACCAAAACGAATCATAACTTGAAAAAAAAATCAATTCGGCTGTCGATTTTTTGTTTTTTTGTGTTCATTATATAATTATAAAATGACCGTACATGCGCGTTTGTTTATGTCAGAGGTCCGTCCCTGCCAGGGGATTCCCCAGGTCACTTTATGCAGAAATTATACAAGCGTAACGGACTGTTGATCATGGTTGATGTCATGATGTGGGTGGGAGAATCGTTTGTGCGTTTTGCGTTTCAATGGGACTCTCATTTTACGATTAGACTTAAAACTTTAGTCACTTAAAAGCTGTTAAATTCACCTTTCCTAACACACGACGACCCTCTAAGGCCGCCCTGCTTCTCATGGCGCGGCGGTCATCTCAAGTTAGAGATCGTCCTCGCTGTGATTCCTCGCAAATTCATATGCAAAACTTCAAACCCCGTTTCTTCCAGTTCCGATAGCGGGGTAAGTTTGGCAGACCCCGTGCAGGTAACCGGGCGATATATCTCCGGGTTAGTAATGCTAGCAGCTAGCAATTTGTTGGTAGATTTACGTTGTCAAAACACCCCTTCTACCTCTATTTAACAGTCTAATTCAGACATGGAGTTTAGTCATGTTAGTCTGAATCTGCCACCACATCCCTCAACATGGCAGTTTAAATTTCGTTGAGGCTGTCAAATTCATAGGGTGGTGTCAAATACCATATTCGTTCCCAGACAATTCTGCATACTATCCTCATCGTTGTATTGGTTTCTGCCCCCCCCCCCGAGAAAAACCGGGTACTGCATGGTGTTGACCAAACTTCAGCGCAAGAAAGGAGCTTGAGCTTGAGGTCTAAATTTCAGCTATGTGAACTTTCGTCAGTCACCGTCCAATGTCCATAGGCAGTGTAGGCATAAGTCATCACGTTTATTTCAATTCACATGGCAACAAAATATTTAATACATTATCTCATCATATGTTTCGTTGTCAGTTACTATGGTTTGGTTAGTTTACGGAGTGTCGCCTTACATTTCTGTGATTTCATGCATTTCCAAATGAACCAGTCATGCTCTCGTCCATTCCCGAATTCACCGCGAGCTGGGCCAGGTAGTCAGGGCAAATTTTTATCCCTGTTCAGGGCCAACATTTATCAAATTTGAATCTGTAGTCTTCATACGTCACAAAACGAGTCATTGATGCGCGTATGACATCACAATCCGAGGTCATTGTGGATATATCAAGTGACCTGCCGTCGTGTGGTGCGGATACATTTAGTAACTACAATTTGATTGGTACGCACATATACATAAGTTATGAATATACACATACTATATGGTTGATGGAATACTTTTTAAGGCACATTGTTTTCCCAAGGTCACTGTTCTACAGCCTACCACCCGAACCATACGATATGGGGTGTTTGGTCCCATGCAGTAAACCCCCAGAATTACTCCCTCACTGTAACTCGGGGGGGAAATTGTAAGGAAATTCATGTGTGAACATTGGAAACTTGCCGGAGGCACATAAACCTCAAAGAGCTTTGACCAGGAAGAAAAGTTATTGAAAAATGATGCTGAATCAGCCTTTTTTGCCTTCTCACTGGGAAATTTTCAGCCTCTAACAGAAATCTGCTCATCAGGAAATACTCCAACTGGGAAAATCTACCTCAAAACCGGGAATTCCCCCCCCCCCGAACATGTGACCCTGTTGTGCCCTTGAAGCACAGCCTAATGACATTATTAAGAATATTGTTTTAATCCTTGGCAACATCTTTTTGGGACGAACCCTGTACACGTCACTTAATTGGTGAACATTTCAAAGCAGCTGTTGGTCTGTGAAGTCATACAATATTGTTAATTACATAATTTATAAGTCCTTTACAATTTCCTTTTGTGTTGCCACTTTTTCAGTCATGTTCCGCCTTGCCTTATCTCACATTACCGAATCCATTACTATGGGATTGGTCAAATGTAAGTCTTGATAGCTGCGGCAATGTAATACCATGTGGTTGTTAATGAATATTTATGTCATGTATTCCAGACAGTTTCCCTGTCCCCTAAGTTATACATAGTTTTCAGACAGAGGTGGTTTCTGGACAACCAGATTTTGGAGGAAACCAAGATGGCTCAATGGTAGTGCTGGTAACATGTCTGTGCAACTGCGAGTTCCAAGTCACGGCAAAAAGTATTTTGGGTTTTTCACACAGACAGAAATTAACCGTGTTCCCCAATTATTCCTGATACACATTGAAGTACTGTATAAGTGGAATTTTCGAGCGCTACAGATATTTATCGCGATTTTAACATTTTTGTCAAATGCGCGAGAATTTAATTTCACGGTTGACTTCAATGCAATACAAATCTATTGGAAAAAAGGTATTTAAGCATTTTATTTTCGCGTTTTAATGTTCACTCGCAAAGTCGCGAAAAATAAAACCTCGCGAAAATTCCACTTATACAGTAGGGTCATGCAACTGAAGGGAGACGATATGAATTACATAGACAAACTGTGTCCCAGGATTGCGAGGGAGGAATGTATCTCGCTCATACGTCATCTCGCAGCCGGCTTGAGGCAGGCATCAGGATTTTTTTCTCTTATTAATAGAGTTTCACATTGTCATAAGTAGGCATACACACAATGAAATGTATATCGACACTCAAGTAATGAATGTTATCAAATGAAATTCAACATTTCTGCATAATCATGACTTTCTTAGGGAAGTGTACAGAAAATAAAATAGCAGTGAAATTGCAAACTTTAATGTGGCTGATCTTGGTTTTGACAAGACTTTGAACAAGTTTTTGTCTCATGGTTGGTGACTTCAATGCAATACAAATCGATTTGGAAAAAGTTATTTACAAAAGCAGTTTTTATTTTCGCGTTTTTAGGTTCACCGTCGCGAAATTCGCGAAAATAAAAACCTCGCGAAAATTTCCACTTGTTACATAAGGTGTGCTATGCCACTGAAGGTAGACGATATGATTACATAAGAACAAACTTGTCCCCGGATGGCAGTAGGGGAATGTCATCTCGCTCATACTCATCTCGCAGCCGTCCTTTGAGGCCGGCATCAGGATTTTTTCTCTTATTAGTAGAGTTGCACATTGTCATAAGTAGGCATACACACCCTGAACTGTATCCGACACTCAAGCAATAGAATGGTATCAAATTATTCAACCTTTCTGCATAATCATGACCTTTTTTTAGGGAGTGTACAGAAATAAATCAGTCAGTGAAATTGGCAAACTTTAATGTGGCTATCATGGTTTGACAGATCTTTGACAAGTTTTTGTCTCATGGTAACTTGATTTAAAACTTGGTATATTTGAAAAGTAATTCTTTATGAATTTTGTACCCCCGGTTTTAGCCATGGATGATATTGTAATGATCAATGTCTGTTTTCTGTCGTCCATTGTCCATCAATCCATTGTCCATCTTCCCTTGGTTTTCATCCATTGTCCATTTCTGTCTCGTTCGTCCATCTGGATACAACATCGTCCCAGGGGATATGCAAGTCTTACTTACTGTGAGACAGACTTGTTTGGTGTTGCGTTTATCCGGACTCTGTTGCTTGATTGCCTAATCGATTTGTCGCTTGATTGCTCACTCTCGGTTTCCCATGCTGCACCCACTCTTGCTGTTTCGCTTGATCTCACTGCTCACTCTTGCTTGCGTTCTCTGTCTCTGCCCCCCCCCCCTTTCTGATGTTGTCACATTTCCCTCATTCTCTCTCTCACTCTTTTTGTGGGCTGCCAGCTGGAGGACCACTTTTGCCTCCTTGTGTGTATGTGTGTGTTCACTAAAACGTTAAATGTGTGTGTATCTCTAAAATAAGTTTTTATGCAGTGGCCCACAACTTATAGTCTTTTTAATACAGTGAGTGTGAAAGCCGAGAACTGCGAACTCTAGTTTGTCTCCCCTCACTCAACCAGCTCTCACCAAACATTCTCTCCTCTCTTCTTGTCAATCTCACTTGCTCACTAGCGGAGCGGTCCGACCTTGAAAAGTCCTCTAGTTTCCGAGTACCCCTCCCCACCGTACAACACACGACAACCACCTTTATTTGAAGGATAAATATATACGTGATTGAAGAAAATGATTGTTGTGGTTGAATATTTTGGTGGCAGGGATAATTTCTATGCCGAAAATGAAATTTGGGCTGCAAGTAAGCGAAATTATATTTTTTATATTTTTTACGGTAAAATATTACAATCTTATGTTTATAGTATCCTTTTTGTTATTGGATATAGGCTTATACATTGCATAAAGGCTTCAGAATTAAATCACTCGACTATGTGTTGACATGTGATAAAAGGAATGTTTTTTTTAGAAAAAAGGTGATTTTGGGGCTAAAATTCTATCACTCCCTTATTTATTGAATACAACAGAAATCTATACCTATAAATGTCAGAGATTTGTATATTTGCATGTGATAAAATTTGTTTTGCTAAAGAATATAAATCTTGATATTCTTAAGTTTTAGCCCAAAAACGTGATTTTTTTACCCAAAAAACACCCCTGCCACCAAAAGTTTTGACCACAACCAATCATTTTTAAAATTGGATTATTATATCCTTCAATAGAGTGGTTGCGTTTTGTTGTACCGAGGGAGGGGTTGTCCACAATTTTGCAGCCCAACCGCTCCACTTAACTCGCCGCTCATTTTCACTGCTTTGTGTTTCTCTCCTACCTGTGATTCTGTCGTCCCCATCTGCTCTTTCTGTCATTTTTGGGACTCCTTTCAAGTTCAGGTTGCCCAGTGATGTGCTCTCCCATATTTTTTTTTTTTTTTTTTTTTTTTTTTTAAACAAGTTTTTTGTGTGTCTGTTTTTAAAATTGCTTTTAAATGATTGTGCTGAATGTTAAAGTGTTATACATGTATACAGTGGATTGAGCATATGAAGTGAAAACCGGCGCTATGGATTAGGAACCCCAACGCAGTGTGGGAATTGACCCTAGACGAAGACTTGTCGCATACAATTCATGTATTTTTTGTGGTCAATAGATGTATTTGGGTATGCAACTGTGCATACAGAATGGAGTGCTGAGCGTATGCATGAGGATTTCTAAGGGCACCACCATTTCAAGGAGTTATTGAAGGGCACATAATTTACGGCAAATTACATGTTAAAGAATAGCAAAAACAATAGAGAAAATTCTAGAGGCATTCAAGGCACTGCGTCTAGGAGCACCGACGGCAATTGCCTTCAGTGCCTTCGGTATTTTGCCACCCTGTCAATCAGATCTGACCTCACCCCCCGCCAGGTTTCTAATCTGAGGTAGGCATCATAGACTTCCTGAATCGACGCGCCCCCAAAACAAAACACAAAAATAAAGCCTTGCATCTTGAACCCCTAATTAATGTCCAGAAGTGCTGAATCCTGAACTAGTTTAGTTAGATTTTTGATAGTTAAATTACAGAACTTGAATCCCTCAACCTTTCACAATTCCAATTTGACGTATTACTTTGATGTAGTAGAACCAACATGATGTGGATGAATCATGATAGATTATAACCCTAACCCCTCAGAGAGTCGATGAGAATCGATCAAGGGGTTGCCAATTGATTCTCATCGACTCTCGGACGTCAAAACGATTTATTTTACCTTGAAATGATTCTCAATTGATTCTCGGACGTCTTCCCGTAAAAACTTTATTATAAAACCCCCATTGATTCTGGTGATCTCGGCCGTCTTCCCCGCAGGAGAAGTCGAGAAAGAAAGGAGAAACCAATTGATATCAGTTGATTCTTGGCCGTCTTCCTCATAGGAGAAGTGAGAAAACGAATGCTTTCATTGACTTTGAGAACGTCCACATGTTGATCCCAAGAGGCACCGCGCTACCCGACGTCCCCATGGGTTCCCCCCCCACTCCCCCCCCCCCACCCCCACACACACTGTAGGCTTATTCGGGCCCTCCGAATTTAGCAGAGTGTCAAGGTCAATTTGCATACCCGGAAGTACATTCCGGTCAGGGGTCATTGAATCTCATTGATTCTCGGATGCTTTGCTGGCAGAAGCACTTGAAATCAAATGATTCTCAATGATTTTGCAGTACAACGGCCAGAACAACATGATTCTAGTTGACTTATGACATTTTGCCGGCAGAACACCCAATGATTTCTGTTTGGACCTTTTGGCCGTGAAAGATTGTTTTACGCCAGTTATTCATCTGCGGGGAAAACGTCCGAAAGTCAATGAAAGTCAACAAATGACTCTGATGGACTCTCGTACATCAACGACACAAATGGATTGATTTCATCGACCTCGGACGTTATTGCGGGAAGTCCCAGTGATGTGTTAGGGTTAACTTGGTAACAGTGGTTAAACTAAATTTTCAGGACAATGGGTGATTGATTCCTAAAACCAAAGTTTTGTTGGAAGGTAAATAAAGGTGAAGACTTAGGGGTGAATAGTTAATAAGTAAAGGTAAAATTTGATGGCTGCATTGATTTTGCGAAAACAGGTTGGATACTACCAAATAAATTTGAGGGAATTTAAATTATGGAAACCAGTTCACAAGTACTGCAAAATGAAAATGTTTGACAAATTACGTCTTCATAGAGTAGTTAAATACACACAGAACTGATGTTAGTACTCTGTTATCTTCATTCATAGGTTGTTTTACGAAGCAGAGTGCACTCAGAACTGGGGGGTTGTATTTATTTATTGCATTATTGTAATTATATTACCTTTTTGTGCTTTCAATCTGGATCAGAATTGTCAGTAGGCCGGTAGGCCTCAGACAAGATGAGTTTGAAGAGGTGACATATGTCGTAGGACAGTCTGGGTGTCGTCTGCTCTAGCATAATAATTCCTTGCATCACAATCATTGTTTCTATTGAGCAGGTAGAATTTATCCAGGTAAAATTTTATCCGGTTGATACCGGAATAGCTGATAGTGGGAAGTTTATATGGAACCCCATTTTTTGTGTGGGGGGACAAATGCAGCCTACCCTCACAGGCTGTGTTTTTTTTTTCAGCTAAAGCTCATACAGTATGCACAGGTCACAGGGGCAGTGGCGGGTTTTTTTAGTCAATAAATTGACATAAAAATTAGGATTTTTAAACCTATATGAGTTAATTTTGTACTGTTCGCCCCCCCCATGAGGTTTCGCCCCCCCTTTGATTTTACCGGGCGCCGCCCTGATCAGGTCAACTATGTGCATGTGTGTGCAATGTGCGTATGTGATGTGAGTGTGTGTGTGCGCGCGCATGTGTATGTGTGTCTGCAACTCTGCATACATGTGTGTGTGACTGTGTGTGTGCATACACGTGGGTGTATGCGTATGCGATTATGAGCATGCATTTGTCTATTTATAAGTGATGATGAATGAACGCAATAAATTAAGGAAGTAATAAGTTCTATTTTCCCAGCCATAAATAGCCCATTAGCTCTTTCCAAGCTTATAGACTCCCCTGGTGATACTTAGAGTGAGGAGTAGTGTGAGGAATGGGCAAGTCCAGTGCTCTGCCAAAAAGACCGAGACAGATTGATCCCAGATGATCAGTTTATTACAAGAGCATGAGAGAGATTGAAGAGTGAAAATGCAGGTTGGGTTTAAGGTGATTTAGTACAAATCCTATTGTGAGGTACTTTAATTTCTACTTCTAGTACAAATATTCATGATACAAGCCTGCTTGGGCCTGTCTGACAGGTTTACGAGTTTGCAGCGCATTACAATGTATTGTCATTCTTAGTTTTAAGGCATATTTGTCTTTACAGTACTGTAAAATTTCCACAAAGTGGAACATTTTGCCAGGCACTATTGCCACCCTGTCCAAAACAACCTTGTGAATGGACAAGTGAAATGGTTTAATTCATAGCTGTTTGAAAGTTTCATTTATTATGCCAAAACCAGAATAAAGCAAAAATTATCGCCGGCGACACACTTTCAACAACTGATTTGGATTATTTAGTCCAAGAAGTATATCCTGTGTAAATTTTATAAAATTTCATTGCGGGCAAATATGATTTTTCTTAAAATCTAGTTTTCCATGTCTTTCTATGGAGAATGGTAAGTTAGGATAAAGAGGAGGTAGTGTTCTTCCCACAATGCATTTCTTCCAATACAATTTTTGCACCAGTTGGTTGGATAGTGACAAAAAGTACTGAACAGAACTCATTCCAATCTTGTAATTTAAGGATTTTTTGTAACTATAAACTCATGTGACAGTGCAAAAATTGCATTTTGGGAAGAACACTATACCTCCTCCTGGTAGGATAAATCTATATTGCCTTATGCAATCTAGAAAATTTCAGTGCCCTAAATATGTACCCACCTGGAAAATCTTTATATAGTGTATTGGGTCCATTATCCATGCAATTGGTAAATGTCAATGCAGTATTGCAGTCAAGGTTATTTTCTTGAAATTTGTGATTGGGGGGGGGGGAGCATTTTGGAGCAGGCCCTAGCTGTACAAGAACAACTCAAAATTACTCCACATGACAAAAGGTTGAGGCTTTAAAATGTTTATTTGATAAAAAAAAAAGCTTTCTGGTGTATGATCTAGCTTATTTTACTAAAAATGATTATTTGTAATGCATGGTGTGGAATGAAGTCCGAAAGGGTAGATAGAATATCTTTTCTGGGAAACTAGGACTTGGATTTCAGATAGTTTCTTTCTCCAATACCCCTCCCCTCCCACCTTAGAATGAAACCCTCGGGCCATAAAGACGTAGTTATAGCATGAAAGAGTAACTGAATTCGACCAGTGTGTTTGATGCCTCCAAGATGGTGGAAAGTCTTTTAAATACATATTCAGGTCTGGGCTTCTATCTCTGCACATAGGTGCGGAAATATTACTAGTTGTAAAGTACCATTGAAACAAGTACTCTAAAGAAGGTAATATTAGAGAACTAATATGATCAAAGGAAATATGTCAGATTTTTGTCAAGCTCTAGTTGACTTCACAGTCATAAAATAAATGTACCATACATAACAAATTCCGAAAAAAAAATAATACAATTTGATGTAAAATTAACAAAATAGAGGCATTTAATTTGCTTTTTGACATAACGAAAGCGGGCAGGAAAACGGGCGGATTTTTTCGCCACGGCTTCATTGATCAAAAGCGCCCAACTCGTGACGTCAAAGTGATGACCAAAACATCGTGTTTGACTCGAAGTGTTATGTGACACTGTATATTGATGGATTAATGAAAAGTAGATAAGAAAAAATTTAAAATTAGAAAAAAAAGTTAAAGACTGAATATTTTGTTTCATTGCGTTGTTTGTTTAATTATTATGGAAGTGCAACACTGCAGATAGATGGTAACAACGACGCTAAATTATGGAATGGTAATTCACTGTGACGTCAACAATTTGCTGGCGATGTGGATTTGTCGGAATCCGTTGTTGTAATAATAATAATTAATAATAACAGTCGATATAGCGCCTATGCAGAGGCCTCTAGGCGCTTACATTAGAATGGAGAAATATAAAAAATCTTAATACGACCAATACAAAAATAGATAAAATTTTCTAATGTAAAACAACCAAGATATACATACATTATACACAATTTCAAAATGAACTTAATTTTGTAAAAAAAAAAAAAAAAAAAAAAAAAAAAACAGATAGAAGAGAAAGACAACCCAGTTGCCTCCTATACTAAGAACATATGGGGGATACACCTGAATCGTCAGCTGGAGGATCTGTGTGTAGGTACCCCAAAGCGAAATCGGTTAAGTCTTGATCTTTTCCTGATCAGATGCCTCTAACCTCCTAACTGATGTGAAAACACAACCTAGGCAACCGGAATGGATGAAGGTAGAGAATAAGGAAAAAAGAAAGGAAAACCAAAAAGAACGGATGGTGCATTGGACTGCACAGAAACAGGAATATCAGGAGCCAAAATGCGGTGTAAATAGGAATGTCTTGAGATGTGGCTTGAAAATAGTTACTGACTGAGGTAAGTGGATACTGTTAGGGAGTGTATTCCACAAATGTGCTGCTGGTAAGCAAAAAGTCTATCACCAAGACTTTTTGTGATGAAGTTGGTGATTTAATCAGCTGGGAGCAAGGAAGAAGATGATCTCAAGGTTCTCGGTGGTGATTACAGCTAGATGAGCTCAGAGATGATAGGCAGGGTGACATGCTGTGGATGGCATTATAAGTGAGAAGTGAATCTTTTATACAAAACTGCACTCGTTTGTAAATTGGAAGCCAATGCCCCCAGTTGGTTAGAGAGCTGGTTTGTGTGATATGGTCTGTCGACGGATTGAGATTTTAAGGACAAGAAGGGCAGCTGCATTTTGAACTCGGAAACCTTGGTCAATTCTCTTACTGGAAGGCATTAAAGCAAGGAATTGGAGGAATCCAGCCTAGATGTAACAAGGAGTGTGGACCAATCTGATGGTAGATTTTCACAACGGTAAATGTCGAGTGCACAATTTCCTTATTGAGAGCCAAGCAGCTGTGCATAAGTTGTTAACATGATTGATCATCTTAATGATGAGTCTAAGATGACACCAAGTTCCGTGACTTCAGCTGACGGATGATAACAGATTGCCAATTGATCATAGTGGATGAGAGTTGCTACCGCCCGATCTACAACAATGAGAGCGAAAGTACAACATCTCGCTTCGTCTTGTCATTTAATATCAAACAAGGGTTCTCAATTATTTTAGCTGAAGGGCGAGAGAATGCCGAACATATATGAAAAATCCCATACTTGAGGGCCAAAGTTACGCCTGCATGAATTGATTATGTTTACCTTTATATTTTGAGCAAGTAGAGGGCAAAAAATCAATGGTTGGCAGGCTCGGATTTGGACCGCGATGCTGCCAATTGAGAACCCTTGCCTTTAAGAGTTTTTGAAAGAGATTGGAAGGGGACCTGGGAAGGGAAAAACTATTATCATTTGATACTGGCAAAATACTTCTATAGGAAGGATTTTTCTAATAAACGAATTTCCCTGGTAAAAAAAAGTAACAAATGTGGCGAAGTGTTTAATACTTTTTGCCAGATTGATTATAAAGAAGTATGTCTCATAAAAAATGCTTTTGGTTTTAGTTGATGAAAATAGGAGAAGAAGCAAGCTTTTGTCTTATCCTTCAACGATGAGAAGGTCAGCAAGGATTTTTAAGATACATAGCATTTTCTTGGCTGCAGACCAGAATTCTCAGGTGTTGGCAACATGATCACAGAACTGATACAGAAATGCAGTTCGCACAGCTGGGGTGTAGGACTTAAAGCAATATAGAAACATTTTTGAAAGAGCACCCCCAATCTGTATACGGTTGCATTAGGATGGCTAGTAAACTAACATGTGAAAGGTTAAGGTTCGGAAAATGTCTTAGTGTCGCAAACAGCGGCTGGTGGAAACGCCTTCCAATATGAAATAGCTGGGAAAATAGCGGTAATGTAGTTTGTCTACGGCACCCCATTAGTTGGTTTTAGTGGTTCAGGCAAGTCAAGTTAGAGGTCATTTCATTGTCTTGAGGGTGCACTATTTCATCATGACGGAGGAGTAAACTTAGCATTTAAAGCTTGCCGCTAAGTACAATCTAGGATCCCAATTCTAATGCTTATTTTATGATAAAATACGCATTTTGTAGCATTTCTGTTCGCAGATATAGTTTCATAGAAATGAACAACACAAACTTGCAAAAATACTCACATTTTGAAACACTTGGGGGCGCTCTGCAAAAAAAAATGTGATGTTATTCTTTAAGAGTGTCATTCTATTCTATTACAACAACCTGGGTTCTTCCTGTATGAAAGTAGTGCCAAAACACAATATGTATATTGCTTTAAAAACTCGTCAATCCATTCAAGTGTCCTGACAGATGAATAGTTTTGCCATCAAGATCAGTTTAGTGACATCATAATTTGTTGCAAATGGGGCAATGAAATGAAGATATGTAGTGTGGTATTTCTTCGAGTTGATAGGTCTGGGGTGCACAGAAACCGGGCGGACGCCCGCGCGAGCCGCCCAGAGCTCAGAACGCCAGGACAGAGTGACCACGCCCGCCCTCTGCCGAGCGGCCGGCCCGTGACCGCCCCGCCAAAAAATCCAGTGCGCCGACCGCCCGGGAGGACCGCACGCTCGGGCCGACCACGCCAGGGCGCGAAATGGGCCGGGAGTTCCTCCCTCACTTCCCTCATTCCCCTCCTTTCCCTTTCCTTCACACTGTCACTCACTCTTTCCTTCTCTCAGTCTTGTCCATTTCTTTCTCATCTGGACCCATCTTTCTCATCGTGCTGCTATTATGTTGGTTATCCCTGCCTTTTTTCCCTTCTCCATATTGGGAGAAAAAATGAAACTAATTGTACAGAAATTGTTTCCTTTTGACTGTAGTTATTTACTGGATTTATTTACTCTGTTTGATGCCTAATAATTACTTCGCATGTCAGCAGTG
This sequence comes from Ophioderma brevispina, assembly GCA_023653785.1. NCBI lineage: Eukaryota > Metazoa > Echinodermata > Ophiuroidea > Amphilepidida > Ophiodermatidae > Ophioderma > Ophioderma brevispina. Next base: position 62,729 of record JAMKCH010000152.1, on the reverse strand, counting down.
ATAAGATAAACCTAATACACAGAAAGTATCTAAGGAGACTATCTGGACATAACTTAATATGCATAGAAAAGAAAATGTATCGCAGAGTGGAGTTGGTTTTTATAGTCAATTTTCACAATTATAGTCCTATTGTGTTGATTGCTGAAGGGATTTTCTATACTTATATACGAAAATGATCCCCCACCCATGAGGGTGTTGTAATTGGTATTGATGGAAGATTCCGCACCAGTTTATATCAGATGAACCGTGCTGGAATGGTTCTTGTATGTTAAGGTAGTTTGCTCTGATTATATTTCATTTTAATGATTTAATTAATAGCGTTTATTTCATGGTGTTGGAAATATGAATACCATATGTGTTTTAAGAAAACACGTTCTCCTTAATAAAACCCCTTTTTAATTTAGTTTGGACCCAACATTGTTCCCACCTCTTGGACCTTACACCTACAGATGATATCTAGGGACATCATCTACCAATCCTGGCTTGTTAGCGTACTTGTTAGAGCCCATTGCTGTAATAAAGAGGCTGCGTTTCGAGGCCTGAAAGTGTACATGGCGTTTTCAACACTGGCATGTGCATGCCATTTCATTTTTTAATGTTTATAATTATAATTTTATGAGGCAAAGGTCACATGTCAAGGTTAAATGTCACATGTCAAGGTTAAATGTCACATGTCAAGGCAAAGGCCACATGTCAAGGTCAAAGGTCCACAGGTCATATGAGGCCTATCATTCACAATCCACGACGGGGGCAGGCACACTAGCGTCCGAGTGAAGTGATTTTTTACAAAAAAAATTCATCTGCATTGGGCGTTTATATACAGGACCAAGTGCGATAAAAGATGTGAAAATATAGTACTACATAGAGTAGGCACCGGAAGTTTTGCCCGCGATCGTGCAAAACGGCGCAAAAAATCGCAATTTTTTGGTATCACAGATTTTGTTGGTCCATCGCGGATTTCATGATTTTTGTAAAAAACACCTTTTTTAATGATAATTGCAAGTAAACAAACACAAATTGATTATAAAATCTTATATGCAACTCGGTGGAAATTGATGACTCACCAAGCTTCCAACAAGTGCAAAATATAGTCCAAGTGTATAATAAAATTCAGAGCAGAACCCCTACTCTAAACTTTGATGTTTGAACACGGATGACCCGACCTATTTTCCAGGTATTTAAATTGAGCAAGATTTGGTGTAGTTCCAAAGCTATCAACCGCGGTATCGGGTCGTTGTTCATAATTGGTTTATCCATGGGATAATTAAAACTCTTCGGAATTAAACCAAATTCGGACTTGGCCCCGGTAGGAAGGGAATTTTCAGGACGGGAAATCGGGGAGGGATGCTGAGAGAAAAGAGAGGAAAAAAAAAAAAAACAACTTCCCACACATTCAGGGGCAAGAGTGGAAAACCAGTCACGCGATCACGTCATCCGAGACCGGGGATTCCCCAATCCCCGTGGGAAGGGGAAAGTATTATTCTCGGGGATGTTGCAAAGGCCTATCCGCGGCAGCGACCGTCTACATCTGATTCAAAAATTTTATTCGGAATAAGAAGGGAAAACTAAAGGTGATAATGAGTGCTTTTGGGTAATTTCAGCCGAGGAAAGAAAAAAGAAAAAGGTAAGAAATAGGAGTGTCAAATTTGGAAGTTTTGAGTATTGTTTTTTGAAAGACTTTTTTGTGTCCTGGTTGACTAGAGGGCAAACATAAGGAGGCAACGCATGTATTTTCGCGATTTTTGACTTTAAAAATCGCGCATTTTCGCGAATTTATTAAATACCGGACCGCCGCATTTTGCCATTTTAACTCGCGCAAAACTCCGGTGCCACCATAGAGTCATATATATGCTGCTCACAAACTTCGTTAAAGATATTAACTCACCTAATTTGCGCAAAATTATGTGTATAAAAGAATGCTTTAAACAGTGGACTGCATGTCTGGGTTAAAAAAAAACAAAAAAAAAAAAATTCCTGAACACTAGTTTAATTTGTACGCAGAGTTTGTTGAGCATTTAAAAAAAAGTATCTGTCATTGGTGTTGTGAATGATGATATCCAAAACCAGTGTGTCATATTCAAAATTGTCCGTTTTATACCGCACTAAAAAATTTTAAAAGTATTTGTAAACATCTTTTTCCTAGTTTAAGAAAATTAAGGAAAAACAAAAAGGTGACTCGCTCCAATATAACGTGAAAGCTTAACGCCGTGATTGCTACTACCGATTGGTCCAGTTGGAATTGTGATTTTCTGGAGGATTTTTTTTAAAAAAATACCAGTAATATTCAAGATAAGAATAGAATTGTGGTTGGCTGACTGACCTGAAACGGGCTAGTGTACGAGCTTAAATATTGTAAGCTGCATTTTAAACTAGTTATTGAAAGGGAATATATGATGGTTGGTGTTAGCCAATCAGAAATGCGGTATTAAATGTAAATGCAGGTAGTGTTCAGGGAATATTTGAAAACAGACGATTGCCTCCAGGCGCTTGTCAGTGGCAGTTGCCGTTGTTAAAAACGACCCCTCTTAATGCATTTAACTTTGCCGTTTACCCAGAGGGTAATTGAGTCCATCCCCAATGCACCAGTTGGGGACATTTCACCTAAATAGTCATGTGATCCCACAAAAATTGTATTCCATGACTTTTACACTCATATTAGCCAACAAATGTTAGTACTTGGAATTTTTATCAAGATCATTAAAGTGTTTTGTGGCTTAAACTTTTGAACACTTTTTACTAACTTATGATTAGTATAGCAGGGGGCAGCGACAGGGGGACGGTGGAAGGGCGGGGAGGCCACTCCGCACCGCCGACCCGCCGGGACCCCGACCGACCCGATTTTTGAAAATTAGGAAAAAAGGGTTGTATGCAATAAATGCGCAAAAATTAGGGTGTTTTAACAATAATGAGTAATTTTGTACTGCTTAGCCCCCATGATGTTTCGCCCTCATATGTTACACGGCGCCGCCCTGCGGTATAGTATAGGACACTTGCAGATTATGGGATGGTTCTTGAACACTCTTTACCTTTTACCTTTACGTTCACAAATCTCCAAAAGCCGAGATGTTTTTATAACAAGTCTTTAATGACTTTTGTAGCAGGAGTTGTAAACAAGCAGATCATTGTGCGAGTACACCAAAAGGCTTGTAAGTACAATAGCTGCCATGTGCTAAATGGTGTGTGCTGCCATGTATTAGATTAACTCTTGCTTCGTCTTGGACTTGAGTCAGGGGCTCTTGAAATGGTCTTTGGGCGACAAGTCGCCTGAAGACCATTTCAAGAGCCACTGACCAAAGACTGGCATAATATTATGGTTCATGAAAGTTCTGACATAATGGCAGCTATTGCACTTACGACCCTTCAAGCATTCACATGAAGAGATCGCATCAAGATGCTAGCAGTATGTACCAATCCATCACTTCCAGCATTTCATCATTCAGCAGTGTGTATTTAGGTGACATGTATTTCTCCTCGCCCAAGCTGATGAAGTTTAAAAAAATTGAGAATAGTGGTATTATGACGTGCTAAGTTATCACATTACTGGAGAAATAATGCAATCTATACCCTGTTCGGGTTGTAAGTTGGAACATGACCATTCTTTTGGCACTTAAAATTTTGTCAGAACTGCTGTTCCACGTTGTGCCAAAATACACTATAGCTACTATGGTATTTTACATAGGGTGCATTATGACTTGCTTCCAGGGTATCGCAGTAAGAATTTTATAAAAGGGTCATGTTTCATCTTATAGGGAACACACTATAGTGAGAAACAGAAGTCAACTCTACGTGCTTAAAAAACACAGGTGAGAAGATAATAGTGCTTTGAATTTCATATTGTTTCCTATTTGGTAACATTGCTTTCAATCCGCTTGACAATTGGCTGAGATGGACCAGGGTACGGTTAGCTCTGTCTAAATCTCATGCTCTAAGCAGGCATTTTAACCTTTAGATGAGTTTATACCCAAGTTAGTAGAATGCAACAACTCACTACCTGACAGTGTTGCAAGGGTCTGGTCCTGCTCGAAAGATTCCGAGTTAAAATAGCCTCAAGTCCTTTATTATGACGTGGATAATAACAGAATCCTCAATTACCGTTTAGAATTTGAATGGGCGGGGGAATGTACATAATTTCTGATTTTTAAAAATTATCTTCATTTAGTCTGTTGCTGTCAAGTTCATGTACTTAGACCAGGGTTGCAAAAACTTTGAAACGGGGGGTTTAATGTGTTTTAGGATGTTTTTGCAAAAGAAAGCAGGGAAAAAGAAATATATAAAATGATCAAAGGCTTCAAGAATTTCATTTCAAGCAGTGTTGAAATTTTACGAAGAAACATTACCATTTCTTAAAAGATAAGAAGGGAAGTAACCGAAAGGCAAGGATGGTGCTGCGGTTGGGAGCTACCTTCAAATTCTTGATTATAGAGTATTGCCAGCATAGTATCACTAACTATTTGGTGTTTTGGAGCAATTTTGTTATTTATTTAATGTATGATTTCAAACAGACGATGGTGGCTAATCTCATTCAATATAGCAACTCAGCCAAATGAAAATCTAAAGATTGCAGCAACACAGATTGCAAACCACAAAACAATTTGGGACGCCTTTTGATGTGGCCGCCGGGGGTCACAGGTGTTGCCAGACCATTTACGACCTCCGTTCTCGTTCGTTAATATAAGTTATGACCTTGTTCTCGTTCTGTATTCACAAAGAATAAGTATTAAAAAAATAACCCATACAGTGACGTGATTTCAGCTCCATGGTTTTGGAATAAGAACATATTGTTTGACAACGTATACAAACTTGACATTTTTCGACAGGATTTCGGCAAGGGTAGAATTTTGTCGCTGTGTGCAAGAATCACTCGTGATCCCCAAAAAAAATTTTGCGGGAATAGCATTCGTACTGGGTTAATGTTCTAAGTTATGAGAATAACATGATTCACGCAACAGTTTACGATTACGAGAATATTTGCGAGGAATCGATTCTCGGATTCTTGCGAAAAATTTTTTCGAGCCATGTTTCGGGTTTGTGTGTCAAACCACTGAAAAATTTTAATTTGGGATTTCATGGCCACAAAAGCTGGCTTTATACAGGTAAAACATTCAAAACTCAATGGTTTCAAAAGTAGTTTTGAGGGATTTTAACTTTGTGGTCCACACAAAGTGAAAAATAAAACCACACATTTTTCCCATTTATACCGTATATAGAAGTGTGTGGGTTAGAGGAAAATTCCAAGTATGGAGGTGGGGTGGTATTTTGAGGAAGGTAGTCGGGGGGATTTCAAAATGCATAAGTTATTGAACAGGACCCTGGAAGCACCATAGCAACCCCAATAAGACAAAACAGCAATTTCTATTCTTAGATTATCAGCGAATCCAATTTCTTTGATTGCATTTTGAATGATACACTAGATTTTTACTCTTTGTGATTGAGAGATGAGATAGGGCATAACATGTCATTTTTTGTACAGCACTTTATTTTTTAATTCATTCTAGCAATAATGATTTGAGAAAATGAGCTAAGGTACAGCTTGAGACATATTTTGTTGTTTTTTCACTACATCCGTATAATAATAAGCAACTTTTATATAGCGCTGTTCCACGAGACGCGATCACAGCGCGATCAGTATAATCCATTCTAATCGCCACTTTAAAAGGCCACGGTGATCATTAAGTCATGCTCTCTTATTTATAGTATACACGCCATACAACACATTTCTTTAATGTCCATCGATAGATTACTGGTTCTCATCAAAGAATGAATAAATTTTACGAATGGTGAGGCAATGCGAAATTTTTGGCCTCAATCCACACCATGTAAAAGTCATTGATATCCTGGATAAAGCATACCTCTGAGAATTAATAAAATCAAAAACTTTTATAATGAAGTTACACAAATAAAAAAATCACACTATAATCTAAAATGAAAGCTTTAAAAGGACAAACTGCATTCATAATCAAAGATTTAAACTAACGTATGTATTACAGACAAAACTCATGGTGGTGCTATGCACCCAAATAATTATGGGCACTCTTTACCCCACCTGGTTCTACAAGGAGTCACATGACCTCAATATGGAGTCACATGACATCTTAATGATAGAATTTCCTGTCACGGTGCATCATATAATTGGTTTAATCCACCCTGTGTTATTGAGGAAACTGCTTAATGTGTATACTTTGTACAACAAAAAATACAAAGTGGTGTCATTATTTTGTGTAGCAATAAACATGCGTATTGTGGCTGTGAAGTCGCTACAAGTAAATATGCCTGTAAGCAATTGCGCCACTTCATACTTGTGATAATTAGATAAAGTATAGTCAATAAAACCATTCGCAGTCAAAAACAATGACGCTCAAGATTATAGATAGCAAACCACATACAAAAAAGCTAATGATGTGGAAGTAATCGTGATGTTTAGTTATACACTGCAACAAAGCTGTTTTAGCTGTTGTAACCCATAACTACACTGAGAAAGTTTAGAAACACTGCAAGAAAGCTACACATGCCACAGGTAAGTCTAGAAACAAACTAGCAACCCTGTACATGTAGGTGATGCTCAAATGTAATGAAGACTAGTGTACCATGGAATAACTTCAAGGGTTTAGGGCAAAAAGGCCCCATCTGCAATAGCTGCCAGGTGTTAGATTTGGCAGGTATAGCTCTTAATAAGAACACAACTGATAAATGGCAGCTATTGCAGATGGGGCCTTCTTGTAGTAAATCCTTGACTTGATTTTAGTCTGGGTCAGTTTGTGCTGACTGACTGACTGACTGACTGATATTAAGTTATCGATTGTAACTCTGTCATACAGGAATATTACTCGCTCTTGATGTCCATGGCAATGCTTTAAAAGCATCATTCACTTAATTGTCTTTTAAAAAATCAATATGTGATGTAATTTGATGTGATGTAAACTTTTTTCTGGAATAATTGTAGCGTATGCATGCATTGACCCAAAATACAGTCCCTTAAAATGGACAACCCTAGTGTGTGACAAAAATATTGCCTTTTCAATATCGACAATTTGACCATTGAAAGCATCATATTGGTCAAAATGTAACTTTGATAATAAAATTAGGTGTTGGCAAACTCATGTTTTTATATAATTTTGACTTATGATATACTGAGGGCTTGATTATAAAAAAAATTGTGAATTTTTTTTTTTGGGGTTGAATTTTCTTAGTAAAGTTAAAATCAGAGAAGTTTTAGATAAAGTGGTATTGTTTTAGTCCACCAACATTTGAATACTGCCCTCAATTTGGAGATGGACAGCAAGACCGAGGCCTTACACAAATGGTGTGAGTTTGCACTTTCCCATTGTTATAGACTCCCAGAGTCTACTAAAACAACGTTCGCATTTATTACGATTTTTAACCCAGAAATTTGAATTGTACAATTTTAATTCCCCCTGTTAGAACTGTTGTGGGGGTGGGGGGTTGAATAATAAAAAGGTGTAAGTTTACAGTATAATTATCTTTGATTAACAAGTGGGAACTCCATTATGTTCTTCTCCCTTCAGCAAAAATACGTAATTTACTTGTTATAGCATTTTGAAAAGAAAAAATAGGTTAGAATTCATTACCTATACTTACTGATTAGCTCACAGTTCTAATATCTGTAATGAAAAAAAAAAATAATGAAGTTCCTTGATGTCAGCTGTTGGGGTGCTAATCTAATCATGGTAATTAATAGTTTAGGTATAGTTTTAAATTTCTTTACGAAAGCGGTGCAGAGTCTACCACACAGAAAAATTTAAAAAAAATGCTCCTCGGTGTTCCAACAGTATAGATAACAACATTTCAAGTTGAAATGCTTTTACTGAAATTTACTTGTGCCAACTTGCGGCAATGGCTAAAGATGGGTTATTCCCTTTTTGTCTGCTGTTCTATAAAATTGCAGTAATTTGAAGGACGTTACTGTATGAAATTTTAATGAGGAAATCATTAAAGGCGCTTGTTCCGGTTTTTCTATCGTGTTCTCACTTTTATGGAAAACGGACACTTGTATGCGTTGATCCCCAATTATGGATGGGAAACGAACATGTGGTTTTTGATGGGTTAGACGCGATAACTGCATAGGCAAAGCCATTTTCACTGCTGTGCTAAGGTTAACCATTCACCATTGTCAGTATCTTGGGAGAGAACGGATGTGAAGGTGTTAATTTCAGGAGATGACGGAAAAAAACGGCCTTTATCTGATATCAAAATGATACTACTTCCGTTAAATCCGGGGGTCCTAAAAGATGATCGTGAACAAGCACTTATGGCAGGCAAAAGACATGTCAGTCTATAGGATGTTGAAAAACTGGCCAAAACAAAATGTATTTGACTCATTGTGTATGAGAGGTGTATTCTTGTGAGCACTTCAGTTGAAAAAACTTGCAAGGCCAATTCCCTTAAAGTTTAATCCCCATATTTCCAAAAACAGGTTCTTTGAATATTTGGATGATTACAAAGTGTAGTAAATCACACCATGGAGAAAAGGCCAAGTTGATTCAAGCATGCTGTTCTGTCTATGTTGCCAATTAGGACAGAAGGCAAGCTCAAAATAAGCTTTCAGTTTCTTTTCTACTTGTTTTGCCTTATAAATGTTCTAGGTAGGTGTTCTACAACCAATCATGTACAATTTAGAAAAATTTGCATGATTTTCATCTTCCAAAAATCTCCTTACGTGTCCCTTTAATAGCTACTAAAGATTGGGTTAAACAATGGAAAGTTCTTGTTCTCTTAGAGTTTAGTTATAATTTCCAGTTTTAGGCTGGCAAGACCCTGAGTTACTTCATTAGGTCAATCCCTTAGAAATTTACAAATGACAGGGAGCTGTATGTGTATGTGTACCTTGATGAATTCTCCAGAAGGCATCTCACCCTTCCAGCTCACCCGCGTCACTTTTGTCCTGGTTTCGGGAGGCAGAAAGCAATTTCGCACTGGCTGAGATCAGGATTGGAAGGATGCACAACCCACAGGATAGATGGAAATAGCAAGCCCCTGAACTACTTGACCCCAATCTCACAAAACATCCCCGGCTTCTTCTTTCTGAATACCTGACAGGACACTAACATGTTCTCTTGTTGGCCTGAGAGTTACAGCATTTCTCATAATGAGCATGTCGTGACAATAAATTTCATGAGAGGCAACATTGTGTCTACTGTGTATTACAGACCTGTCCCCCAACGAATGTGTGGTGTGTTTTTATTTTATTTGGCTTACAGAAAATGGAGGAGTCGGAGGTGGTGGTTGATCCGCAGCGTAATTTTGTGGGCCAGCATGACCAAGATGAGATTGATGGTAAGGAAAATACAAGATGTTGTTATAAAAATGTGTAAAGGTCAAAGGAAGACCATTCAACCTTAATTTTACTGCATCAAGTGACTGGCAACACATATATAGATATTCAAGGGCTGCATCACATACGGCAAAAGTGAAAATATGCGCTCCACAATACTTTTGCCACTTTTTTTTTCCTGACCCTTTTGAGGAAAGCGCCCAAATTAAGAAATGCGGAAAACCGGTTATTTTGTGTGTAAGTCTCGTGGGATAGCTGAAAAAAAAGCGAATTTACAAACGAGTGAAATGCTAAAAATTGCAAGAAGCACAAAAAAAAATACCAGTTTTACAGTTGTGAACTTTTATGAGAAATTGAATGTCAGGTTGTTTTGTTACTCTTAAAATTCATGAATATCACAACTTAACAGTGGTGAATTCATAAGTGAGTTAGAAAACAATGGCCCCAAACAAACATAGTTGTGTATTTGTTGAACGTGTCATATCTCCATTTTTCCGTATTCGTTATTTCACAAAGTGACGTAATTTGCACAAACCTTTACATAATGACATATTTGGGCAATTATTGGAAATTGCACGTCGAGATTGACTATTTGTCGTTTTCAGATTAAGTGAGTATTTTAACGATATTTTGGGCAGATAGTCTGAATTGTCAGTGATTGATAAAATATATTTAAATTTTGATATATTTTTCATTGGACAGCTTGTTAACACCCAATTTATGTTTCAATAATAGAATGCGCATATTAAAGGCACCAATTTTCAAAGCGTTTTTTCTTCGGAAATAGAATTTTACAAATAATCTGTTAAGGGGAGGTGGTCAATTCAGTGGCGTACCGACCGGGGGGAGGGCAAGTTGCCTCCCCTGGCTTGAAAAAACGGGATGATATGGACCCAAAATATGCGTTTTCATCCCTCTCCAGAGAATTGCGCAAATTTCAGCTAAATTTGGGCAAAATTAAACATTAGCGATTTTTGCGCGCTACGCACGCATTTCATCAAGTCCCAAATTTTGCTCCCTCGCTCGACCTCAGTACGCACTGGCTCAATGATATATTAGCCGAGTCATTACTGATAGGTGGTCCTATTTCTTGTGTGTTGGGAACATGACTCTGTGGGTGGGAACATGACTTAATGCATTTTGAAAGTAACTGATTAAGTGGATTCGTTTGTAGAGTGACTTAGTGATAGGAGAGTAACTATGGTTATTCCAGGGATTACACATGGGAGTACGACTATATTTGTACATCAAAAGATGAAATGGCTGGTGGAACTACTTTGGTCTTAAACCAATTGATAATCAAAAGACAAGCCTTTATAGCGGGAGACAGAATAGAGTGCCAGATGTCATGTAAAGAAGTCCAATATCGCTGCCGGGACATTATCGCGAGATTATTTCCATATCGTGTTGGTGATCTTATCACAGTAAACCAACGAAAAATCCTGACGGGTCAAGAAACATTTGGAAGGGGGCTGGACAAGATGATACTGCCTGTTTTCATATTAAAGTGCAATGAGAGATTTCAAATAACAGGTGTCCCTAAAAATGTCCGAAAATTCTGTTTTTGGCCCTGATGTAAAGCTTTCCATAAAAAATATCCCCATCTAAAAGGGATACAGGGGCATTTCGTGATCCAAAAGCCTGTCCACCCGACTTGCCGTAAAAAATGTTGATGATTTTTATATCATCTGAACCATTCGCCTGAAGTAGTAATCCATGTGTGCCCAATCTTACAATCGATTCGGGCGCATCTGTAAGAAAGTCGCAATTTTGTATTTTCTGTCCGTAAACGGAACAAATTACTGCATAGTAGCCTATAGGACCATGGGAAAGAGCAATTGCTCTAACAAAAAAAACGCAAGATCAGGATCAGCTCAAATTTTGAGAAAAAGCTGTTCTCAAGGAAATCTAGTGATCAGTGAATAAAAACAGAAGGTATGAAATCACAAAAGGCACCTTAACTGCAGAAATTTTTCTTGGTACAATTTGACATTTTCTAATTTCGTATAGGAGCAATACGAAAATTCAGCTATGGTTTAATTGAAATCTAAGCAAGTGAAAATCACCTTTTTTCTCTCTTTTAAAGACATTTCTGCAATACAAGGGTAAGAGATCTATTGAGGTCTAATCTATATGAAATGACTATTGTGATACAATATCTGGGTCCTCAAAATCTACTCGTTGCACCTTTAAGTTTATCCTTACAGTTATTATGTATAGTCAAAGAAGATAATTGCATTCATTGATAGCTCTGTATTTGGAATGTTAAAATTTCACCCGCAGTTGGCCATATAGGAGAAACATTTGTTATGGCAAACATGTTAAACGTTACATGTTTAACATAACATATTCGCTGTCGTTATTGTTCAGTGATGGAGGTACTCAAAACATAGAACTTGACACAATACATCTTTTCCTGCATTAACGTCATTAAGTGAAAAAGCCGAGGAAGCGGATAATAAATGTGACTTGAGATGGCCATTTGAAAATGTGTGAAAATGGGCGACATCCAATTATTACATTTACCACCATATAATAAAAATCCTAAGGGGTCATTTTATTTTTAAAGTAACGGACATCAGGTCTTTTGTTGACACAAGAAGTAATGCCACGGAAAGTTTTGCAAGAGCCACGTTCCATTTATTCTGAGAAGCCATGAGGTGGGAATTATGCAATAACTTATGTGAAGCCTATGTAACGGTTGCAACTGTTATTCGATTGGGCTTCAGAGTGAGAAATTTCCCCAAACTTATGGATATACCAATCAAAAATGCTTTACCTTGCAATGTGATTTTCTTGCGATATGTGACATGAAAAAGGGTCACAATGACATCCCTAACAAAAATTGGAGGAGAATCATCATATAGTACCACAAGGCGTAATGTACAATAGCTGCCATGTGATACATCTGGTGTGCTGCCATGTATGATAATCTACACATATGACGCCCTAATTAGGTGCATGGTTGAAACTAAGGGCCCCAAGGTGAATCTCGAAAACCCTCTATGTCCCGAGCGTAAGCCGAGGGGCATAGTTATGGTTTGAGATCACCTAGGGCCTATAAGTTGCCAACCATGCCTCCGAATAAAAAGCATCATATTTGTTTTAAAAAAAATAAAAAAATAACCACGATATATAGATTTTTGTCATAAACACAGGCCTATATCCTTTGTTAGCTCATGAGCTGTGGCCCATGTTGTCATGGCAGTGCATGCATGTTTACACCTTTTGTGTAACTTAGGGTCCAAAACTTGTCAAATTAGCATCACCTTTCTTGTGTTGAGGAAGTGATGTTGGAGTCCAAAACGGATCGCCGTAATCGACTTCTTGCATTTTTTTTGTCGGCAAAGATGGTACATTTTGCCTTGACAGCTCTGAATTTAGCAACTTTACAATCACCGCTTCAATTATTTCCCTAACACGATGACCCCACAAACACACATCAACGACTAAATGTTATAATTCCAACTTATATTTCTGTTTAACACATCACCTATAACCAATTTTGTCTCTTGACTTTATGCAGACATCTTTGGATCTAGGTGCTATATCAACGGTCGAAATCGTTTGCCAGCGACCCTCAAACTGAGTGCCGATGCCATGGGCGCAGCCATTTATTTCCAAAAAGCAAACGCGACGCCGGTGATGGCCGCTTGACAGTTCGCGTCAACACCATCAGAGGGATGGTTTTCAAGTACGCCATTAACACCAACCTCAAGCATTAATTGGCCTCTGATGCTGCGATTCAGCCATTCTTCCCTTGCTCTTTGTTTGTATCCCCGTTGTATCAGACTTTACACGACAGCACAGACTCCCCACATACGAGTAAACAAAATACGGTCTGCTTATATTCATCTCATTACACCAGCTTTCATATGTACAGCTCCATAATACGGATGGATATTAGTCCGCTACCGCATTCTCTAGGTTGGAAGAGGTGTCCAGGGTATTGGTCATGAATGAGATTCCCGCTCTCTCCCAGGGATAGTTCATTTTGGTTCAATTTCTTGAAGCTCGTTGAATTTAATGCCTCCCCTTTTAACCATCAATGACAGGGATCTATATATAAGGTATATAACTCAATTTCTCTTTCCTTGAGTCGTGGCTTGAAATGGTGACATGACGGGAATATGTGTACTACAGCACATATGGCACTAACTGCTCTGACTAAAACACGACAATCATGAGTTCTTGAAACTGACAATAGCGAAACTCTGAGAAATCGTCTCACCGAAACTTCCATTTCAATAAATTGGGTATGCTATCACAATTGTACTGGGATTGATTCTGACCTCTAGCAAGTACACAGTTATCAGGGCTTTTAGTTCCATAGGACACAGCAGTGTGCACAAGCAGTGTACATTGTGTACCCTAGAAAACTAGTTGTAATAATTTCTTACTGTAGGCTCTTCATGTCTAACAGCCCCCAGAATGGGAAACTTGTACTCTAAAGGCCGTGATATTTAGGGCATTATTTGTGCATTGTGATGACATGGTCTGACCATTTTCTTGTAACTGTATAGTGAATTTGTGGATAAAGAATACGGTTGTTACCAAATATGCTAAGGTTCATTTGAAATAGAACAAATTCCAACTACATGTAGGATTAAGTTTTAAGCGTAATCTAATATTTTCAAGACTGACAAAGTCAGAAGATTAAACTTGTTATGTCCTTGAAATGCTTTTGCAAAGCTCTGTGCATTACTACATTCAAGAAAAACACGAAAAAAGGTGAAAAAATAAATAAAACTACAGCACATACATTGACATACACCTGTACTTGAGTTATATTTTGCAGCAATATAGTTCTGCCCTTCTATTTAAATAATAGGGTGAAATTTGAGTGCTGTATATGGGGATTTCCTTTAATAATATAATACCCCAAGCATGAATGCAAAAAGACAAGCCCTCTCAAAATATAGTATCATCACTCACATAATGCATAACCCATCATGGCTGATATTTCAGTATTAATGCAGCAAGGGTTGCTATTGTGTTTAAATTGTTCTGTCATAGCATTTAACCCCGTGGGCACTATCGGCCAATTCAATTGGTTGTTAATAGGGTGATATGTGATTTAGCCAATCAGAGACATGGTAAGAAAAGCTTAACTTTGCATATACAGGTATGTAGAATATCCATTTTGATTGGTTACTTAGACAAAATAATCATGCTATAGCATATAATGAGCCAATTAGAGATTTTGTAAGAAAGGTGGTATAGACCTCAGAGGGTTAAGTTCATTCTCTTGTAAATCTTTTAACATTACAATAATGACTTAACTGGATACTGCTGGTGAATTCTTAAACATGGAAAATATGGAAAGAGTATTTTGATTTTAAGGTATTCTTGAGTCTGCAGTAAATACAAGACCAAGTGATTTTCAGCAGCATACAGTAATAGTTAAAAGCATAACCTAACTGTGTCAATAATGAATACCCGGGCTGTTTAAACTTTGTGCGATAATTTTCAAAGAACTGCACGTAGCATTACTTGCATTCCCCAAAATGTTACGAGGCGGTGTGCCACAACAACGTGTGAATACCAAGGGACGCCATGGTAGCGGACTCCAGGTACGTGGTTTGGAGTATGGGGAGAGGTCTTAATCGATGTCAGGTGCTGATGATATCTGAGATTGGAAGGTGTGGGTGCAACATCTTTCTTGTAGCCTCATCCTCCGGGAGACAAAAGTCAGGAATCCACTGGTGTATTGATCATTATGAATACCTTTGCCATTTGCGTATTAACCTAAATCATGCCCAGGACTATATAATGTTGAGGTCAATTTGCAACATATATGGTGCTAGATATTATCTTTAGGCTCCAAAAACATGTGTTTGCCAAAACCTGCCTGACCCTTAAAAAACCTGCCTAGTCAAACATTTTTATGCAATTAGCACAAAAGAAATCTACCAACCGACCATGATTTTCACAATAACACAAAAAATTACCACAGAAAAGACAAAAAAATACACTATAAAGGTCATAGGCTCGATCGCTAATAGCATCGTCCCCCAGATTTACTGAAGTGAGTCAACATTTTGGTATCAGAAGAAAGCCACTTTTATCATTTACCTGTGAATCTTTTTTTTGTTTTTTAGAGCAAGGATGGTTGGTTGGAAGTTAAGAGCCGAAAATGTGCCCCACTTTGGTAACCAATTTTAATTTACAACTACTCTATGGGGTTACACAAATTCACATTTTTAGACTCTTGACATCAAAATGGATGAAATATCAGCGCCAAACTTTACAGATGGGGTTTTGGAGTGAAGGCCAATCTTCAAGATGAAAACTTATACCCTAAATCGGGCCGCCATTCCCCCTTTAGTAAAATAAGATATTTGCTATGTCATGAAAGATTGAAAAATCAGTTGAATAAATCCTGACACCCACAAGCCATTCCCAAATGCCTGGTGGATACGGTAAGAAGAAGATTGAACAATAAAATAATGCCAGGACCGACCGCCTAATATTTTCCTGGTTTAAAAAACAAACAAATTTTTTAAGGCCTAATCTAGTGAGGGTGCTTGCAACTGAGAGGTTTAGAAGGGCAAAAAATTAGGTTATTGATGAGGGAATAATTGATGTGAAGAGAGTTGAAAGTGGTTGTTCCATATGGTATTGTGTTCTATACTTGATTGAGAGCTTGGCAATTGCACATACACCCCATCAAGTACCGTGGAAAAAAAAACTTGCGGTTTTGATGGTAGGACGCAATAATGCATGGTGCCCAACGACCTTTCAATACTGTGCTAAAAATTATGGTTAACCATAAAACGGCGGTTTTTTGCCCCCCCCCCCCCCCCCCCCCTTTATATCTGGGAAGGAAATGAATTTGCGGGCTCAAATTCAGGACGACAAGAGAAAATACGGCCTTTCATCTGATATCAAATCGATACTACTTACGGGTAAAATCGGGGGTCCCAAAGACGATCGGGAACACGCACTTTAAGTACTGACATTGGAGGTGGAAGGTGTGACTTATTTGGTGAGTTGCAATGAGAGCATTTGATGATTTGGGTGCTGTTTCCTGCAAGCATGCTTATCTGTGTGCTCTTTCACAATTGACTAAAAAATAAGGTGAACTCTGAATCTACAATCTTGTTCATAAGTCCTGGAACACTGTTAATATTGGCAGCTATGAAGTGATAATAGGCTTGAAACGCATTGTAAATATAACTCTTTTCCCCTCCCCATCCCCTCCCAATCAGTGTTGAAAATAATATGGTACGAGATTGCTCAAGTGTGCGTGCTCATGAAACATTGAAATGAGGGGGAGGAACCAAAAATATGCACAACGTGTTCCACACAATTTTGAACAAGATTGTAGGTTATCGATGAAGCAAGGTCATTGATGTGAGTAAGAAGTTTATGCTGATGTTGAGATTAATACTTTAAAGAGATTCTGGGGGCGAATCATTTCGTTTTGAATTGGTGAGTTTATTCTGGTGGAGAAGATCTTATTTAATATGCCCAGTGTATATGTACAAATATTTTTGAACATTATGTTCATGTTTTTAAAATGTTTTAACAACATTCAAATATGGGGCTCAAAGGTTAGAAAAAAATATTTTATAGAAAACATTCCAATCAAACGTGTCTTCAAAATGTTATCAAACGTTTAGGGAAAAACATGGTTATCCAACATAAACAACATAAAACATTTGAAAATATTTTCTTGAGGTTTGGAAAAAATGTTTTGGTCAAAAATGTTTTATAGCTTCAACACCTCCACATTTTTTGATGTAAGGACATCAGTTAAATGTTTATAAAAGTTTTTAATGTTTTGGTATTTGCAGGTTGTTACATGGAAAACATCGCATCTTAGCGGTTCTAAGATGACTTCCAAAATTCTTATTATTTATTCCATTTCCTGTGCACTTTTATCCCAAAGTGCAGGATAAGTGTAAAGCAAATGCCATAGGGAAACTCCTCTAGTATTTTGCTTCTTTCAATTCAAGATCCAACAAAGGTAGTTTGTTCCTTCGGAAAATTTGAAAATATACCTCCTGTAGAAAATTATTCACTGCATAGTATGCAAGGCAGTCTCCCCCCCGTTCACACCCAAGGATTGTTAAACCAATTTTGTCTGTGTGCAGTGGTTGTTAATGGCCGGGAAACTAAAACCAATAATGATTGCCGCAAAATACAACTCGGACGTTGAGATTGATTGAGAATAGGCTAGTCTGCTGTTGTGAGCATAAACAAAGGAAGGTGGTATGGTCAGGGGGTAGGACACAACCTGCTTGATTTGGGCATTGGGAATTTCTAAATAGTAGTTTGGGGAACTGCTACGTGCATTTACTATGGCAATCTCTGTCCCAATGACATTACAAAATCACCTCTTAAACCTTAGTTCAATGAATCTTAGTAATATCATGATAATTTTGGAATAAATTATTGACTTCAAAATCCATCTGGGTTAGTGGATTAACCCCACTGCAAAACTGTAATTTCCAATAAGGGTCATTTAGATTTAAATTTTCATGACCAGGTGTAGCCTTTAGTCCAGTCTCTGTCCGATACACATAATATCGCCCTCCTACCGTTAAGTCTTTTCAAAGACTTGCACTCAGGTCGTGCCAGATGTTGATGCCGATTTGAATTCACTGTTGCTGTTAGGATGGCATGTCCTACTCCCCCTGGGTATGGTATGTTGCTTGACTTGGGGGCAGTACAAAGGTGATCCAAGGAGATGTTAATGTTGGACACGTCAAAGGCTAAGTGAAGATTGTCGGATTATGCCTTATTAGCTGTCAGGGGGTGCCACCTTAGATTAAGGTTTATAGGGATGCTTGTGAAGGGTTTGAAATGGGGTTACTGGATATCAAGCCTTTTTGTGTTGACTTTTATGCACTTAGTATGTGGCACTTAGAGTGAGTGTCTGTGTTTGTGTGTGTCCAACATTTTTCTCAGGAAAAAAATGTCACTTTTTTGTCACCATGGCATTGGCAGTGATGAATTATGTTTCCCTGGCAGATTTCAGTTACCTGTACTTTTGGGGAAGTGAGCCCCTTTCACATAATTTCAAATTAAAATTGGCCTTGTAACTGAAGAAGAAATAGGAGATGTTGAATGTATTTTGGTCATGTAATCAGGCATGACAAGGTTCACATTAACAATTTCAGATCTCTCTTCTGGCGAAAATTCGAGGGTTTGGGGCAAAAAGGCCCCATCTGCAATAGCTGCCAGGTGTTAGATTTGGCTGGTATAACCCCTAATAAGAACACAACTGACAAGTGGCAGCTATTGCAGATTGGGCCTTCTGGCAGAAAACCCCAAATTACAGACAGGAAACAGCAAGTCTGACCATGCATTGGAACAACGGAATGAGTGGATTTCATTTCAATGGTCTTACACAAGTGGACTGCACACAGCTGCTCATGAACGTTGGCTTCCATTAACTATCGTCCCATCAGCTTTTAACACAATACTTCACCTACGCTGACTGTTACATGGACACTATTGATACGACCAAATTAGGAGGTTTTGCGTCAATGGCCCCGACAGACCACTACGAGTCACTTGGAAACGAAGAAAGCTTCTGGCCCTCGAGACATCCCAAAATAGTTTCAGAGTCTATGTGCAGCCGTGGCGCTACTATCAGATGAGCTATTTTTTGTGGGTGTTCATTTTTGTTGGGTAAGCACAGGCCTAATTTTTGCAGGGTTAATTTTTGTCAATTTCATCATAATGTTGTGTTAATTTCATCTAAATTTCCAGCGATGTCTTAAGTTACTTGCAGCCTGAAATTATACAAGTGCTGGGCTGTATGCATAATATGCCAATATATTTGACATGTGAAGAAACCTTGCTTGTGAATTCTTGCCTCATGTCAAGCACATGGCAAAGTAGACTATAAAATAATTTATATGCTGCATATTAGCAGCATACATTTCAACCGCATGTACATGGGGGCGTAATTTATATTCACCTGCGTATGTCTAGGATTATCAATGACAGTTAGCCTGTCTGACGTGATTTTAAAACAATAATTCACATGCCAATGATGATTGCCTCATTTGCACCCCTGTCCTTTAAAGTATTCGCTTGTTATCATCCGAATTTTAAAAAATTACCGACGGATGCAACAAAATTCTTCTTTTGACAGTGAGTTTTGCCTTACAGCAAAGGACAAAGACACTTGCACAAATAATCCCCAATGGAAATCCCCCAGTCTGAATGATATATTCGTTTTTTCAGCATTCCCCCCCCAAAGCCCTCGATCAAATTGCACATACACCTGACGCAGGACCGCCCAAACTTCTGCGAACCTTACACGCTGAATATCATACAATTTGGCCAGAAATCAAATGTCATAGTGCCCTCCAAGAGTAGCTTCATTATATTTGATTTCATCATTAAGTATGGTTTAATGTAGGTTGTAGATGCAGACACATGTAGTACTGGAAGCAACCGGGTCGCGTCGGCAAATTTTGAGATTGTATAATTGAGCTACTAGACTTGCCGCTGTGTTTGGCATTATCATTTTTCGCTCTGCATTTAGGTCGCCTTCGCACCAAGATAAACTAATGTCTAGGTGCAGGTTCACTTCTGTCGGAACCACTTACTATGACACAGGTGTGAATTAAACAGGATTTAATCCAAGACTGAAAAGGAATGAATACCTGTGTGGATTGAAATCACTTAGTCTGGTATTCTGAAAGGGAGACTAACTTTAGACCTGGGTTTAAGGGGTTCCCATGTGTAGCTCAAGAGTTACTAAATAGATCTAAAGATCATTTTTCCCAATATGTTGTCACATCTTAACAATTTAAAACCAAAAGAATGTGTCTTCATTTTACATTTCCACAGGCTTTTCAGCCTCTCAGATGTTAAAAAATCACAACTTTAAAAAAAAATTTTATCATATTTTTACAAACGTTTTGTAATTTTTTCTGGTGAACCCTACCTCCTATTTTCATTTTTCTGCAGATTATGAAAGCAGGTGTAACTTCTTTCATAATTTCCCTGCTGCGGGTAACATAGAAAGACCCATAATAAGATTTGGGCATTTTTTCCCAAAAAACATGATTTTAAACATTTTGGGAAAAAATGGCCATAACTTGAGTTATGGATATTTCTAAGTTACCCGCAGCAAGGAAATTATGAAAGAGCACACCTGCTTTCATAATCTGCAGAAAAAATGAAAATAGGAGGTAGGGTTTCACCATAAAAAATTCAAAACGTAAAAATATGAAAAACCCTGTATTTTGTGATTTTTTACATCTGGAGCTGAAACTCTTGTGAAATGTAAAATGAAGACACATTCTTTTGGTTTTAAATTGTTTAATATGGTTGGTGGACAACATATTGGGAACAATGATCTTTAGATCTATTTAGTACTCTTGAACTACACATGGGAACCACCTAAACCAAGGTTAGCCCTACATGAGTGGGACCTTGTTCCTGCCAACATACCTAAAAATGTGCTGTACGGATGAGAACATTCCCAGGATAGGCCAGATTGCCTCTCCATGATGAATGTTCCTCATTTTACTTTCACAGTACTTTGAAGGAAAAAAAGTCCACTCAGGTAGGACTAACCCTGGTTTAAACCCAGTCCTAGGGAAAGTTAGCCTCCCCTTTCAGAATACCAGCCTAGAGTGTAAATTACAAAAGTCAATTGGTGACTTAAAATTAAATGGCAGATTAATATTCTCAACAACAAAATATTGTTATAACATTAAAGTTGTAAAGTGTTGAAACAGGTATGTGCAGCCTTTCCTAGCTTGGCTGGTGCTCCACCTGTACAGGCTAATTTAAACTAGATCTGTACAACAAATGCATCAAAGTCCAAGGACCCCTGGAATGTTCTTTACTGACCTTTGACCTTCTTATCAAAATATGCCAAGTATGAAAGGATTTGACATTTCACTTAAAGTTCTGGCACATTTAAAGTGACAGTAGGGATTTTCTTGGAGAGTACAAATTTATCATAATTGCCTTGAATCAGTTTGGTAGACCACCTACCACCACGTTTCGAAGGTGTCCCGTATTCGAACCTATTTGGCGCCCCTCCCCTTATAAGCGCCCCCTCGTACCATGCAGACTTGCAAAACATGTCTCAATTAACCGCCCATCCATTTCGGAGAAGTTCACTGCTCTGAACACCCTCCACTTTGAGTCCTATTTTTTTTATTTGTACTAGTACCTTTCGCGTACTTCTCAGGCTAATATTGACATTTTTCAAGTTATATCTTAACACCTGCAAACTATGGGTACATACATCACACATAGCCAATACTGCGATATATCAAGTATATTGGAAGAAAATCAAGACGGCTACTTCACGCAATTGCCTATGTGCGGACGTCATCCACGGCCTGTTTATTCATTTATCCAGGAAATCTCCAACTTGAGGCTCTACTGGTCGGCGTTAAACGGAAAGAAGATATCGATCAAATTAGGAGACACGGCATGTTAGCTGGTAGACTCAAGAGTTTTAGATTTTCCCTGGGGATTAAAAATTGGAGGTAACTAGTTAACCTGGCTCTCAAAATATTTGAGACACGTTTTGGGCATCAAAAGCTGCCAACAATTCTAAAATTGCAATCTGTATGTTTTTTATATAGTCTTTCATTGTTATTTTCACGAATGTTTTGATGTAAACTTTAACGAAATTGGAGCTTTGAGACCTGCTGCGAATCAAGTACTAGCTATACCCGATGGTGATGTAGCGAAATCTGTCATCTGCATCCGAACTGGTACACGTAAAGTACCTTTGACCAATCACATTCGACATTGCTTCTGACGATGTTTATATTATTATCATACCAAGGAGGTAGTCCTACAAATACCTGCTTTTCATGATGAAACATGGATGTGACCTTCCCAAATACAATGCAAAATACAGTTCCCCTTCAACTCATATCATTCATGAAATTCCATAATTTTATAACAAGTTTTATAACAATATAACATTAAAAAAAAAAAAAAAAAATTACGTATGTTTTTCTATGACGTACGGCACGACCTCAATAACTTTTCTAGCTGCCGCACCTGCCCTATAGGCGACTTCCCAAGCTGCTGGACGCTTGGAACATGATGAAATGTTGCACCTGACCGTTGGCATTCCATGCAAATTTTGTGGTTATACCCATTTTTTGTAGGGGTGGGACGGGGGTGGGCAAAAATTTTCTGATGAATTTTCAACATTTGGTTTATCTTACCATGATACACCATTAAATGATGCATTGCTGAGTCAAATAATTACACATCTTACAGTAGTTACAATGTGAATACAAAAGAAAGTTAAAATTACATATACAAAAAAATATTACATATTATTTGATAGCCACATAAGACAAAATTGCCATCTTTCCAGAAACTGAAGATGTAATGCAGAACTGTCAGATGGAACACATGTTTATCGGAGATTGAGGATTTCCCCATTGCCTATTATATTTTGTCCTATACCATTTTATGAAATGCAGTCTTTGTACTAAAAAGATTGTCCATGTTATTGTTTTATTTGGTTGTGTTCTGTCCAATTCTCTTGATCATAGTTTTGTCTAGGTATAATAAAAGTTCGCCGACAATTACACTCGTACATCAGGTTTAGCGGACATTTCCCTACACCAATTGTGCTGCGTATCTATTGCTAGACTGACGGATCTCCCGATTGTTCTGCTGCGGCTTTCGTTTAATCTCCTTGGGCGTGGCGACACTACTTTAATTGCTGTAATCAACTAACGCCAGCGTGCTCACTTGGGAGTCTTCTGCTACATTGTTATAAAAATCTCATTATTTTAAAGTGTAAATTAAAAGCATTGTAAGGCTAAAGAAACGTACCAATGCATACATAGAAGTTAGTGTAGCAGGCGTGTGTTGTTAAAGCTTTCTAATAGGGATTTTGCTGTCAACCGAACTTACGCAAGGGTGCCAAAATTAAGCGCCCCCCTAAAACGTTGACTTAGCGGCCCGGGTGCTTAATAGGTCGAATACGGTATTGGACAAAATAAAAGTACAAAAAAAACTGCAAACTTTATTTGAACTTGCCTGCTAGCATATCATCCCTCTAGAAAACGTGCATGGATATTCTGTTGTACACGACAAAAATATGACTCATCTTATCACATCATTTAAGGGGATGGCGTATTAGGCTATTCCGTTTCAGGGGCGTCTATACATTGTAAGCAAACAGTGGCAACATCTACCCAATGGTGCATCCAATTGAATAGTACAAATACATAACAATAAGCTACAATAAATATTAAACAGCACTTTCTAATAAAAAATTAATGACAACCATGAACACTTTCAAATATTGTTTACAAATTCGTCAAAAACCGTAACCAGTTTGTGTGAAAATATTTCTAACATGAGACAATGTTTGACTTCATTGTCGCCCATGTAAAATCAATCCCAAAATCCTAACTATTTTTGTGCTATTGAATTTGTTTTTTAGATTTATATAACTGTCTAACATTATTAGGAAGTAGTACACAAAAACATCAAATGCTCAGTGGTTTCAATATCACAATTGCATAATCTATATAAACCAGTATTGTCAGTTGATCATGATTTAACAGTATTTGTTAATGGTAACATGTTCATGCAAACTAATGAACTACCCTGGAAGTTGGTAGCATCAAGAAGATAACTTTCAAGAGCAGGAGAATTTTTAAACTTGCCGTATGTGTTAATTTATTCTTTGCCAGTGCTCCCTCGTAGCAAACTTGGTTTAGAAAATCTTTGTGAAGTTTTAAGGAAGGAGATGACCCGATATGTGTTTTTTATCGAAAATATATGTCCTAAACCATAGAGAACAAGGGAATCAGGAAATGTGTCAACCATATCCATTGAGGAGATTTCACCTTTTCTGGAGTGAAGAACCCTGCCCAAACGTCCTCCAAAAAATGTGCTGGACGTGAATCTCGCAAGTGTATGATGGTGGGGCATTTATGCATAAACACTCCTGAAACGTGCTATCAAAACCTCCTTACCATTCTGAAATTGAAAATAGACCATATCGACACAGTGATATTTTCTTAACTTCAATTGTGAGCACATTCATGACTGGTACAGTGACCTAGAAATTGTGTGACCGTACATGACCTAGAAATTATGTGACCATACATGACCTAGAAATTGTGTGACCACACACATTTACCCAGCAATGAGACATAATTGATCTTGTTTAGCATAGTAACAGTAAAGCTGACCGTTAAGTGCTTAGCTCAAACAGTTTCATGGAGGTAACTCATACATGTAATTACGTCATGCATGTTGTAGTAAAGCATGCAGAGAGTGTCAGAACTCGTCTTATGCCTCTTAGCTACATTTACAATAAGTCTTCAAACAGACTTGAGTACAATGTTCTGTGAATTGTGTGGACATAATTTGGGCACATTTAACACTTTGATGTATTTAATATTGTAATTTTAATTCTCATTGCCAACTTAAATTTTATAGTCTTACACAGTACACACATTACACACACACACACAAAAACACATACATACACACCTATTTTACACACTAACACAACATGCATGCAAGTATTTACCCACTTAT
This sequence comes from Ophioderma brevispina, assembly GCA_023653785.1. Lineage (NCBI taxonomy): Eukaryota > Metazoa > Echinodermata > Ophiuroidea > Amphilepidida > Ophiodermatidae > Ophioderma > Ophioderma brevispina. The sequence goes on along the minus strand of JAMKCH010000152.1, from coordinate 37,921 downwards.
AGATGTCACATACACCATACAGACATGTGGGCACATGTACACATCATCTCATCTATTATCATACACAAGTAAGGTCCCTGAGTAAATTTGGGTAATGCAGTGCAATTGTGTCATCCAAGTACTTACTTAATTAATATTCTTAAACAGTTTGTGAAGTGTAAGCAATTTCATTGGCTGATGCCCGGGTTCAATTCGATAATTGAACCCTGTATACGCGCTGCATTGAGTTATGGGAGGTTGAAGCGCTCGCTTCATACTGTGTTTTGCTACATTCGCACACGCCTGCCACATTGCACCTTGTTGCATTCAACGGGTTGTTGATTTTTTCTACGGGGTGGTGGCAGTCCTTTGTATTTAAGGCCATAAGGATCGCGAAATCGGATTAAAGATGACCTTAAATTATAAAGATGTTTAAGAATGAGAATAAAGGCGACCCGATTTTTTTGCATTTGGTTATTCGTCATAAGAAAAACTGGTTCCCAAAATAAATACCTGTATTCTCTAATTAATTCCAAATAATGCCCTGTACCACGGTACGAATTACTAGCTCTGAGGGTTTTCATCTTCAATCTAAATGGTGTGACCCTATACAGCTTAATTCGCTAAACTGGGATTTGGTGCAGGTGAAACATCAGAGCCAAAAGTTGCCAAAGTGTAGAAAAGGTGAAGATAAACAAATCCAATGATGAACTGAGGGTGCATTTTAAAACTCTTGGTAATCCAGAACTTTGCTAACCAGAGGTGGCCGCAACATTCTTTCAGTAGAGATTAAACCGCTACTTGTATCGGACCATCGGGTCGGGGGCCGATTTTGCAAAGTCGGATTGGCAAAAATATGTCAGAGGCTGCCGGTTCTCAGCCGATGTACTGAATGAATGAAAGGGACGAAGTATAATGGTTATTTTTCCAGATTTTAAGTAGAAAAAGAGACAAGGAGTTGCTCAAAGGGTAACCTTTCCTCCAAAATCCTCATCGCAAAACATATTAACAAGCAAATGTGGATGCACAGATTTTGTTGTAAATCATTGCGCCAAGTCGAAGTTAAGAATTTGAATTCGGTTTGTGATCTTTACTATATGGGGCAATCTTCGGGATCGGTGGATCGGCGATACTACAAAAAAAAATATCGGCCATGGGTAAGCAAGAGAAAAACTGGATCGGCTTGTTTTTTTTTTCTGTTAATATAGAGGGGTCAGTGCAAGTTAATGGAACAGGGTATGCAGAATCAGTGCAACTTCATCCTCCCTTTTCCATTCTGCAGTGCACCATTTAATTGAAATACATGTTCCCAAAATCTTGCAGTGGCCTGTGATGATGGTGATGCCATGTGTGCACACCAGCACACTGCAGTAATAGAATTTTGCCTTTGCCTCTATGACTTTTAAAGGACGACTCAGAGATTTCCTGAAGAGGGCGCCCCTCAATCCAAAAAAAATCGTGCTTTTTGCATGTACATAAGCTGTCCAATATATTAATCACTGTGTGAAATTGCTAAAGCTTAGATAGAATTCCTCATTATTATAGAAAATCACAACCTTTTGTTAAGAAATTTCAAGGATCCGGAATTTTTGTTATACCCAGTATCCATGGGGAACGTAATACTTCACATAAACTGTTTACTGCATCAAACGACAAATACGATTCAATCTCAAAATTTCAGAATTGTGCATTTTGGTTACTATCTTTAAGTTTTTAGTTGGCTATTTTTTTTCAAAAATACTTTACACAAAAAAATAATATTTCGAACTCTTGCGTCAGCTCTTAACCATGGACACCTAAAGGTTTAAATGATTGAAAATTTCATTATATAGTAACCTACATCAACATGTATTTAGTTTGCAATCTGTATGAAAAGGTTCAAAAATTTATTGTTATACACAGGAGGTAAGCCAATAACTCAACATGCCATAGACAGAATACCACACAACTGAGGCTAGAAAAGCTCTAGAAAATGCACAATCATGCCATGATGTAATAGTACGAACCACCCAATGGGCACGTAAAACTGCTGGCTGGCCAGGAACTTTGGGGCTTGGCCCTCGTTGGTAATGGGACGGGCCCCCGAGGAGTCCCTGGTCTTTAAAAACAAAATAGGGGAAACTATACAGTACGGAGGTGAGCAGATTTGCATGATCCATTCTTTTTATCCTTCCCTCCTCCTGGGAGAGGATAGAGATGAGAGAGCCTTGTTAGGGATACGAATTTTTAAAGTTGGAATTTGTAATGTGAAGGAAAGAAAATGGTGGTACCAAATGAGGAACACAATTTCCACAAATCAACCAGCAGATCCTGTTAGTAGTGGAGCTCTTACATCAGCTTTTAATCTACCCTTATCAGTGACACCACTAGAAATAAAATGTTTGTATCATTATCTTATTGTTCAAATTACCTCAAGAGCCAATTAATAGTTATTACAATCATATTTAATGAGCCTCTTAACCCTTCATATCTTTGCTAAAGCAAATATGCACTTGAAGTGAACTCGTGACATTTGGACTGTACATAGAATGTTGCCATACGTTGTGGACACAGTTGCAAGGACGTGGCTTTGCTAAATACTGCCCTCTTTGATCGAATGAAGAGTGTATTTATGTATTTATGTGTATTGTGTTCTCTACTTGATATGAGATCTTGGCACTTGCACATACACACTGTCAAGTACCTTGGGAAACAAACTTGTGGTTTTGATGGTAGATGCAATAATGCATGTTGCAAAGCCCTATTCAATACTGTGCTAATATTGATGGTTAACCACTAAAACAGCGTTTTTTTGTTTATATCTTGGGGATGAAATGGATTTGAGGGCTCAAATTTCAGGCCGACAATGAGAAAAATACGGCCTTTCATCTGATATCAAAATCGATACTACTTCCGGGTAAATCAGGGGGTCCCAAAGACGATCGGAACACGCCTCTTTAAGTCCACAACTTTAGTTCTAAGGAAATGTACTCAGTAAATCAGTAAATGAAAATATTATGACTCTTTTAATTTGAAAAGTTGTGAAAATTGTAATTTTGTAATTTTTTTTAAATTTATGCCAAAGATGAGTTGAAAATGGAAAGGCTTACGACCTTATGTTTTGACTAATTGTGCATGTAATGGATGTCTGAGGCCAAATTTCTGTTTGTCCTAATCTAAGTGGCATAAGGATCTGCACCTGTGGCTACAACATGATTCGAAAATATTTCTCATAACAAATAGCAAAATTACATATACCCTTCACACCTATGTTTAATATATTGTGACACTATATAGGGAAGATGTGAAGGGTATTATGTTATTATGCAAAAATAGCACTTTAAATCCTCCGAAAAGCACTATGAAAGTGCTAGTATACTCAGAATATTGAGGAAACAAAAATTGTATGGAATATATGTAAACTTTGAAAGTACCTGAACAAAAATGGAACTTTGGTGTGAGCCATCCAATTTTATGTTGTCTCACCCTGAAAGTTTGCTGTGATTTCTGCTCGAAAATAAATCATATCTTTATCACCACTATTAAGAGTGTAACAACGACGTAACAGTGATCAGTGGGACCTTTTTGTTGTTGTCGTACAAGATCATTGAATTGTAACGGGTATTTCCTTTCAACTAGAAAGGCTGGCACATTAAATGACGACTTAATTTGATTGCCTCTCGGGAAAAGGGAGAACCAGTTCCGACTTGAGTTAAAGGTGATATTATTATTGAAAAAGCGAGCAACAATAAAAAAAATACACTAAGAAGTTCAAGAGATGCTTTGAAAATGTGTACATTTTTAAATGCTCTGCAACTTAAAGACTATCAGTGAAGGAGTCACATGTTTAAAATTGGAGGAATTGCTTAAAGTGAAGGATAATTCTGGTTTAGAATTTTTCTTAAATTTATATTTTTCAACTGAAAAAATGAAGGGAAAGAAAAGAGCAATGTTTAAAGATATGACTAAAATAAACTCCTCAAAAAAAGTTTGGAAATTTTTTTTCAGACATGTATTTCTCAATTAATTTGAAGTCTTATTTACATTCTATTGTTATCAGGAAAGGCTCATTTTCCTCTGCACAATGACACCAAAACAATTATAAGAATTGATTTTCATCATGGTTGAGTGACATTCCTTTTATACTGGTATTGTCTGAAATGAGACAGTGCCATAAAATGTCAGTACCTGTACTCAATTTAGATTTGCTTAATTAAGAGGATTAGTTTAAACTAAATGTTGCCCAATTTTGATGAGGTTGCTGATGGCATGCCCCTGAATTTTTTTTTTAAAAACCTTCCTTTTGTCTACTCATGAAGATCCCCCTAGCATGATTACGGACGGGCATAGTTCGTCGTCTCGGAGTAGTTCCTGCATATCGTCCCGATTGTAGGACATAAGAGAGGCAACGGCCTTAGAATATTGTCCGCAAACACGACAGCATTGATGCCTTCAATAACACAAGTCTTGTCTTCCCAGTTATCAGGACTGCCTCCACCAAAAGCTGTCGCTCTCCCAATGCAACAGACAGGGAAACTTCACGTCTCCTCCAAACTTTAACTCTACCATCCAACTTCCGAAGACAAAATCTGCATTCATCTGAAAACATGAATTTCTGTCACCATGTTTAAATTCTACTACCGGTGTTGCCCGACACCTATCGCAAGCCATAAAGGCCATAACGTATTGCTGCAACGCGTTGCGAGAAAGTAGCAAGGCGTTGCGACATTTCGGCACGTTGTTGCGACATTTCAGCAACACGTTGCGACGTCGGCCAATCAAATTCATGAATTTCTGTGACGTATTTAAAAAAAAGACCCACAACGACTGGCTAGATACTTTGCAATGAGTTGAAGCCTTCACAACGCGTTGCGAGCTTCACTGTGATGTATTTCAAAAAATAGATCCACAACGCAAGAAATGCATGATTATGATTGTCCGACGCCACAACGCGTGTCGCAACGCGTTGCTACTTTCTCACAACGCGTTGCGGCAATACGTTATGACCCTTATGGCTTGTGAACCTTTGCAACGCGTTGTGAAGGTCGCAACGCATTGTGAAGGTCACAATGCGTTGTGAAGGCTTGCAACGCGTTGTGAGTTTCCACAACGCGTTGCTAGATACTTAGCAACGCGTTGTGGGTCTAATTTTTGAAATACGTCACAGAAATTCGTCATTCTAATTGGCTGATGTCGCAACGCATTGCTACTTTCTCGCAACGCGTTGCCAAAATGTCGCAACGCGTTGCCAAAATGTCGCAACGCGTTGCCAAAATGTCGCAACGCGTTGCCGAAATGTCGCAACGCGTTGCTACTTTCTCACAACGCGTTGCGGCAATACGTTATGACCCTTATGGCTTGTGAACCTTTGCAACGCGTTGTGAAGGTCGCAACGCATTGTGAAGGTCACAATGCGTTGTGAAGGCTTGCAACGCGTTGTGAGTTTCCACAACGCGTTGCTAGATACTTAGCAACGCGTTGTGGGTCTAATTTTTGAAATACGTCACAGAAATTCGTCATTCTAATTGGCTGATGTCGCAACGCATTGCTACTTTCTCGCAACGCGTTGCCAAAATGTCGCAACGCGTTGCCAAAATGTCGCAACGCATTGCCAAAATGTCGCAACGCGTTGCCAAAATGTCGCAACGCGTTGCCAAAATGTCGCAACGCGTTGCGGCAATACGTTATGGCCTTAATGGCTTGCAATAGACACCACCTTAACTGGGCCTGATGGTGAAGGGCTGTCATTGCTGGCTTAGCAAGTTAACATGCTCTCAGATTGGACTTGAGTCAATACTGCCCCACAAACCGTGCCTGTAAATTTCTGGAAAACAATCTCCAATTCCGAAGAAGAGCAGAGAGTAATCAACCTGTCTTTCGGGGTGTGGGGCCCAGTGGACGACAAACCGCTTCTGGGTCTCACCTTACAATACAGAACACAGAATTTTGTTTCCATTGTGAATAGGAGCACTCAGGTTTACCAAAACATTGGCTTACAACTTGTTCTGGGATATGCCAGCTTCATTTGTCCCAATGGCACAGCCATTATGTTACATTTGATACCGTGGATGATGAGATGACTGTAATGACACACCTTTGCCACTTTTCCTATTCAAAGACCCGGGTTCAAAGCAAAAACCTTTAAAAAAAAAAAAATCCTCAAAAGGGTTGTAACCCTGTGTAACTCTTAAACTGAGGTATTGAAATTGGCACGTTCTTTTTCAGACCTACTAGTATTCAAATGAGTGTCACCTAACCATGAAGAAATCAATTCTATGATTTTTGATGCTGTCATTGTACAGAGGAAGACCTGAGCTTGCACTGATATGCAAACAAGTGTAACAAAAATTTTCCAATTAACTGAGAAATACATGTTTGAAAATAAAAAATTACAAACTTTTTTGAGGACTTTATATGATTTCTTTTAGGTTGCTTGCAGCTTGACCCTTTTTATTTTATGTTAGGATATGGACAGATCTTCAAATCTTGATTTTGATTTGCGTTTTTGTGTTGTCTACACATAGGGATTGCTTTTGGTAGTGTGTCTGTGGTAAGTGTGGTATAAATAATTGTGACCCAAATGGTACCTAAACGTTAATGCCCACTGTTCAACATACATGCAACATTTGCATTCTACTTGCATGTAATGGTCTTGGGTTATGGTAGTGCCCAACAGTTACCCCTCTCACAAGTGGGTCAAAAGTCATCTCAGAGGTCAAGTCATGGCCAAAGGTCAAGTAAAAGTGCTTGGTCTTTTCACATGTCAATCAATTTTCATGGCATGGCATATGATCTTAGGTAGTATCCCCAAATATTGGTGAGCTCATGTGACCTTGATGAACTCACATTGACCTTGTGACCTCATTAGACCTTTGACCCAAAATCGGTAGGAATTATTAGAAAGCTGGTGTTGTATCAAATTGCCAAATTTCAGATACGTGGATACAATGGTTCATTGGGGTAGTGCTCCCCACCTGTGTAAGCTCATGGTACATTGGTGACCTAAAGGGACCTTTGTTCCCCATCACAAACCACAAAAATTTTTTGGGCAAGATGAACTGGTGTTCTGTGCAAGGGTGCTGTGACACTATTTTTTGATTTGCCGATTTAGCAACACTCGATAGTGCCTTTTGAGTTAGGTTTATGATAACATAGTGTAGCTTGAGTTCATACAAGTGGCCGCCCTATATGAGGTTTTCTTAAATTGACAACACAGAAACGCTTAAGAGCAAATCTCCAACCAACAGTTTCTACACCACAAAAATTAGGATTACAACCGCTACTTGATGCACAGCTGATTATTGGGTAAGAACACTGTGCCTCAAATAGCCCCATTGGTTAACAGACAGAAGCCATGATGTCAATCCCCCAAACAAAAAGTAGGGCACCACTGCATTATTCGAATTGGTCATATATTGTCACCTCCTCATCGGTATTCCACCTACATGTCTGTTTATTCTGGCGTCAAAAATTTATAGGTGATGGATGCAATAGCGTAATGAGGGATCCGTTTTTGCACATGGAGATGCTATGTGACCGACATTTCCCTTTGGTTGCAACATGATGGTGTGTGTAAAACAGATATAGAATTCATTAACATCTTTGCTAGCATGATGCAGGTTCGCATAACTGATTCAGCTGCACCATCACAATTGATTCAATATGCAAGGAGGGGGCATAATAGCCGTATCAGTCGGAAGGGCATGTGAGGGGCTCGTCTGACTGGGGAAGGTGACCGAATGCATGTGTTTTGGTCACAAAATTCTTAGGTTTTGAGATTTGGTCCAAACTCTGATGAAGTTTGTTGGTAAAAGCCTGCTCTAGTAAGGTTTCAGAGTGATTGTTGGAGCTAAATTTTTCAAGTAGAATGGAACAAGGTTGAGTTTTTAAGTTTGAAATAAATTTGAGAAGAATTGCTAGTGGTGGTATTGGGTTTGCTTGTTAGATTTTTGTAAATGGTTAGATTGTAAGTTTACTGGTAGTTAGGCTAAGAATTCCACAATTTTAGGTTAGGATTTGGTTAAGGAGATGGGTTTAGTGAACAAAAGGGTTTTTTATAGGTTCTAGGTTCAGGTTTGTGTGTTTGAGGGGAAGGAATCGGTAATTAATTTTCCTGAAGGACTAATTAACAGGGCTTCCACGCCACTTTGGGTTTCGGGTGGAAAGTTTGTAAGCTATACTTTGTTTGGTATGAAGTATGAAGTGTACATATACTCAGTACCGCATTCGGTGACAGTGTGCTTGTGATTTACTATGCACGTGTGCACGAAGCTGGTACAATTGTTTGTGCGCTTGTGACTTCATACTTTAGACAAGATGGTATAGTATTTAGGGAAAAGTCAATGCCCTATTTAATGTTTGTTTCATTACAGTCCACTGGGCTTTGACTCTGTAAATGCAGTCTTAGACAAAATAGTAAAAAATACCACCTGCAGAAATAAGTTTTTTCACTTGCAATTAACCAATGAAATGGTAGTATTAGCTTGTGAATATTTATGAGGTATGGATTTCAGGTCATGTTTTAGGTATGGGTTTATAATTGCAGACAGTTAAATAGCCTTCATATAGAAAATCACAACTTTCTTATAAAATTCTGGATCTGGAATTTTTGTCATACACATATACATCCTATGGTACTGTTTACTATACATAACTATTTACTCCCTCAAAACGGCAAATCTGATTTATCGGCAACTTTGGTATTTTATTTTAGGAAACTGTCTTTAGCTCTAGTTGACTATTTACAAAAAAATCAATCTTTGAGTCAGCCTTTAAAAGGAATAGGCTGGCTGACTTACGAAATTCTGCAGCAAAGTGCAATATAGTGATGGAATTTGTTTTAGATTCTTTCATTTTACAAACACTACTTGTTTATTTTAGTCGTATTTGAATTAGGTCAGGAAGAGACTTCATGCATTGTTTTGTGAGTGTGTGTTTGCATCATTCATGTTTGAAATGTTGAAAAAGTGACCTTTGAACTGACATTTGTTGGGAATTTTACACCTCATAATGAAGGTAGTTTCATCAAATGGTGGCAGAGCATATTATTGAAAATAGTTCTATCAAGTGATGACAGGTAGAAGGACTCATCTGAAGATAATTTATCAAATGGTAGCAGGACTCATCTACTGAAGATAGCTTTATCAAATGGTGATAGGACACATCTACTGAAGATAGCTTTATCAAATGGTGATAGGACACATCTACTGAAGATAGCTTTATCAAATGGTGATAGGGCACATCTACTGAAGATAGCTTTATCAAATGGTGATAGGGCACATCTACTGAAGATAGCTTTATCAAATGGTGACTGGACACATCTACTGAAGATAGCTTTATCAAATGGTGACTGGACACATCTACTGAAGGTAGCTTTATCAAATGGTAACCGGATACATCTACTGAAGATAGCTTTATCAAATGGTGACTGGACACATCTACTGAAGATAGCTTTATCAAATGGTGATAGAACACATCTACTGAAGATAGCTTATCAAAATGGTGATAGAACACATCTACTGAAGATAGCTTTATCAAATGGTGATAGAACACATCTACTGAAGATAGCTTTATCAAATGGTGGTAGGACACATCTACTGAAGATAGTTCTATCAAACTTGTACGATGTGATACCTGTTGTGCATTTAGTGATTTGAGTCACAGCATGATGTTTTTATGCACAAACGTATGTAAAATGATACCTGCCAACCACTCCTAATTTAAAATAATCATTTTCATGCCATCCCTTAAACAGGTGCTCCATCAACAAAACAATATCTTAACATTTTCAAAATGAACTCTTTTGTTTGTTCTTTTGCAGGTCATCGCAAACATGTCTACGTGGGTATCCACATGCCAAAAGGGCCGAAGCGCCACCGCCATCACAGAAACAAGAAGCACAAGAAATCGCACGATGAGATGAACGGTGTTCCCAACACAGATGCCGACGCCACAACAGATACACCACTGCTGGAGAAGGGTACGGTAGCTTTAATTTTAGTTGACAGTGTAGTCATATTCTAGTGATCTTGTCAATTTGTTCCTTGGGTGTTTCTCATTATTAGGCCAAGATGGTACTGTATTTAATTTCAGAGATGCCAGAATTACACATTTTTGTAATTTTAACCAAAATGGTTGCTATTTTTGGCAATGATTTCTTTTTTTAATTTTAAAAGCAATATTTTAAGCTAAAAGAATACTTGGTAACAAATTCATATATTAAAAATATGATTAAAACAGGACCTTGTTAAGTTCCAGACCACCAACTTTTTTTTCAAGATTTTCTGTCAGAAGACCAAGTGGCATCTCTGTAATTAGTGAGTGTTTATCAAAAGAATATTGTTGCATATATAAATTATTTTTCACATTTTCTGCACTAGTAAATGAGCTAAAATTTGTCAGGGACTGTAGACTTAAAAAGATCCAAGTGCAATTTATGTTGGATCCAAATTAAAGTTGAATGTTCACTTAAGTTTTACAAGCTTGGTACATCTTGGGATTGAAAATTTGAGGGCCTGTGGCAATTTTAGACTAGTTTGGTTTGAGTTCTGGATGATAAATCCAGCATAGTCAACATCTTTCATCAGAATGGCAGTGATCCATTTTAATTTGAAAATTATACTTTCCATTTGCAAGGTCAATATTCTCATCAGAGGTAGTTCAGAAAATATGGTGAATGCTGCTTAGTTATTTAAAGCATTTGTTCACCTCTGACAAAGTATTTTGCTGACTTTCTGGGGGAAAATAGTGTCAATATAACAATTCATTCATTGACATTGGACAAGATATCAAAATGAGTGGTTTATAAAATAACTTGGTTTTGGTAAGCTAAGTGCATTTTTAGCAGCACAGGCATGGTAAGATATCTGTGGGAAGAAGTGTCCTCAATTTTTGTAGAATTTGAGATTTTGGCAGGTGACATCGATTACACATTTGTGTATATATCGGTAGAGTAAGAAAACATCTTCCAAAATTTACGAAATTTTGCTGCCAAATAAGGAAATACTGTATGCCTAATTTGTGGACAAATGTTAGGTTTTTTTTTTTAAAAAAGAGATCCATCTCTATACCAAAATTGACAAAGGGCATTAATAAGGCTGAAAATAAGACCCATATTAGCAGCTCATCCCCATTTGGTCACTTGTATTGTGAAACCCAAAGTGCACATAGCAAAAACCCTGACTGCTGGGATTTGAGATTATTATTATATTTCTCTGTATCAACCTGTAAACTCTTTAAGCTTAAAATAGGAGCAGAAAAGTGGCGTTAACAAAAAAACGGGCTTGAAATAAAACGGGTCCTTGGTTGAGAAGCCCATACACATCTTAAGTGCGGGTCTTGACTTTACCACTCCAGGGATTCACATCAGTCATAATTATGTTGCGCTACACTGCTAAATGTGAAATACGGGCATTTATTACAGATTGGGCACATTGTGTTTGGGCCTTTGAAATCTTGTGCCAGTGCCCTAAAGCTATTTCAAAATGTGGCTTGCTTCTGGCTGCTAGTCCACATCTTTGTGTCTTTTATTTTTTTTGTGTGTAAATCGGCATTCAAGTCACATTTTACTTGGAAGTAAAAAGCGGATAAAATGGGGGGGGGGGGGGGGGACACTTTGCTCTATTCCTATTTTAGAAATTAGCTGTGGATCACCAAAGAAGAAATTACATCCTAGTTAAGTATTAATCCATTTCAAAGATGCAAGCTTGGCTTTTTTAATCTCTAAAAGTAGGGTCTAATCAGATTCAGTGATGTGTTAACCAGCAAGTGAAATGATACAAGCCATTGGGGAAAGGAGAATTTGGCCATAGTAATTAAATGGTGAATGCTTGTGTTAGGGATTAAAGTGGTGCGTGTAAGACGATCAGTGATTTGAGTGAGGAAGCTAACAAGGGAATGAATCTTGGAATTGAGTTATAAGCTCTAAAAACAAAGCAAGGAAGCAATATAGTGGGAAACGATACCCATATTGTGGGATATGTGGAGGATGTTAAACTAAATACTAACATGTGTTTAATAAAGCAATGGTCTGTAACATGGAGAAATATGTTGAAACCAAATGTTCTCGTTTTTTGCTCTTAAACAAGAAATTATGCCTTCACAAAGTCATCCATTTCTTTTTGTAGAGATTTAGAGAGACACTCAGAGGGTAGATTTTATCTAATTTGCACTTGATTATCATGTTATGGTACACTCATTGAGTACCCAGTTCCCACACTTTTTCCAGGCTTGCTCATTGAGAATGATTCGGTGGTTTGTAAGACAAAGAAGGAAGAAAATCTACCAAAAAGCCTAAGTTTCAAAATTTACTGTAAACTAATATTCAGGTGTTTCTAAAGAGCTTGTCTAAGTAGTGAGTTGCCTTTTCCCATATGTGCCCAGGCTAACCGAGGTTGTGGATCCTTGATTTTAATTTAAAATAGAATATTTCAAGATATATAGATCATTTTATAGGTAAGTCAATTTGATGAAAGATAATTTTCATTCAAAACAAATTGACCTGTGCCAAATCTCATACTTCTAGAAAACTTGAAGACATGTGCCATAGCAAATGACAGACTTTTGTTTGAATTTTTTTATCTCAATAGACTGAATTACAATATGCTCATCTACAAATGCAAAGTTCAGTAAATTGTACATGTATGTGCATTAACATGAATTAAACTTGTGTTCTGGTTAATATAAGTTATACTGAAAAAAGCACCAGTAGTGGGTATGTTTTCTAAATACACTTGTGACTGAAGTGTGATGCAAAATGAAACCCTATTGATTCATAGTGATACTTCATAAGCAAATACATACTTGGAATTCTGTACTTATTTTCATTCCAACCTTTATTAGCCACTGAAGTTGACATAAAGTGTTTGAATGGTCATAAACTTGGAATTTAATTAGTGTTGCTTCAGTGGTGTACCGAAGCAGTCGATCCAGAGGGGGCAAAATTTCCAAATCATCCCGCCAGAGGGGGCAAAAAGTCACCGCGATGATTTGCTCCAATTAAGTCTGAACTTGACAGAATACGTATGTAGCATCACCAATAATTTGCACAAATTTACTACCCAAATTTAGTCTGAAATTGGTCAAAATTCCCCGCGAAAGAGGATGAAAATGCATATTTTGGTGCATATCATCCCGCTTTTTCGAGCCAGACGGGGCAACTTTCCCCTTTGCTCCCTGGTCGGAACACCACTGGATTGTAGATGAATATATGCCTACAGCAACTGATAATATACAAATTTGTGTTTAGAATGAAAGTTATAACTTCTTTAGCTAAGTTAGTATTAGAAGACATTTTTCACATACCATGCATAGAGTATAGAAACAGCTAGAAACTGAGGGTAAAATTGCAAAACACCATAGCTAATAATAATACTATTTTCAATCAAATTCTTTGAATTCATCTCACACTACTGTTATATTTTTTAACCATATTAACCCGTCTTTTCTCCTCCTTAGTGCCAGCGGAGCCACCACTGCTCCCGTCCATAACCGTTACTTGTAATAATCAAATCGAACCACCTTCAAAACTAAATATCTTTCCAACAACTCTAGGTAACAGCACTGTTGCTGGTTTCTTCAGCTCCATCCGTTGTTGTCTGTTTTGTTGGTGCCCCTGGTTCTTTCCCGACTCTTCATCTCTCCTTTTTTTAAATGATTTAATATAGGGTGAGGCAATTCACCAAAAAGTGTACGTAGTGCATGGGGGGACAGCGTTTTGGACTGAGAAGTTATGAGGGTTGCGATGAGATTTATTCCAATACCAGAAAAATAAAGAACATATATGAAATCTCTTGAGGCACCTTTAAGGTGCTTTTTATGGCAGAACAATTGAGGTTAAAGACTTGAACACAGTCTATTTTTATTCAAAGCATTCTAGTTTTTATCTACCATATTAACAAATGTCTCAAATTATAGCCAGTGAATAAATGATAAAAGATTAAAAATAAGAATATTAGTTTAATCTATACACACAATTTGGAATGCTTAGGCTTCAGCCAAGTCTTGTGAATTTAGTGACTTTTATTGTCGGAAAAAATGTGCAATTTTAGCCAAATATTGAATTGAAACTTTTATTGCTAGTTAAGCCACCCTAAAGGATAAGGATTGGGATATGTCTCTTCTTACGAATCTGAATAATATTTCATTAAGAAAAATAGTGCTGTATTTTTTGTGGGGAATTAAGAACAATTGATATTTTATAGATGGCAAAGACAATTTCTTGCCAGGTGAATAGCCTCATCCAGTCATAGTAAATTCTGAAATTTTACACCATCCCTCCAATTCCCCTCCGAAATTCCTGTGGTGTAGTAACCAAACCATTAACATTTCTTTCATCATAAAGTCAACTGTTAAAATTGAAATAGCTCCTCGTCTTGTTTACGTATGTCAATAACGACATACATCTGCGCTATTTTTAGATGTAATTTATGATTTTGAAATCCACCAATTTGTCTCTAATTTAACAAATTAAGTTATGCTCCATTAATCAATTTTTAAATTTACATGGTAGCGTTTGACAGCAGTTAGAGCTGTTTTGGTATTGTATTGCTCATTTTTTCAGAAATCAATCAAATTGCTGACAGAAAAATGCATGATTTGCGTACATGACTTTGACAAGGGAGTCAAAATTGACTATTTAAATCAACTGGCACAAAGCTTAATCTTGATCTGGAGTATCTGAGGTCAATGCACTTCATTCAACTGACTCAAGTTGGTAAACAGATCAAGATTCAACTTTATGCCTGGCATGGTAGCTCTTTTTGTAAACCCCACACAGTTTGCAAAAAAATGCCAAAGGTTTCTGAAAGGTTGAACAAAACTCTGGCAAAATGTTCTAATGATGCAAACCCCTATGTAATGTGCCATGAAAACAATGCCAGTAACCTATGCATGATAATGTGAATGTTATAATACTTAATAGCTTGAATGGTAAAAGGGTTTAAGTTGTCAGCTGAAATTAGGAATCATATCATTTAATTTCAATTGAAAATAATAATTGGAGTGCAAGCATGAGAATTTTCAGGCTTTTGTCTGATTTCAGCCTTTTTTTTCAGATGTGTGTAATTTTATTTATTTTCAACCCTTTTTCACGTTTTTTTAGGCTTTTTGTCCAAAGATAATTCTCATTAACATAAAGCCAATGTTACATGTGTGTATGCTTAATGTACCCTTTGTATACTTGCTTTTGCATGAATTAAATCAATTCAAATATAATATTTTATAAAATTGAAGTTGTTACAAATGTAAGTTCATTCATGAGATCTGTAGATAAGTCTAAATGGCCAAATGGTCAAAATTGCAAGTAATTGTGAAAAGTGGAGAATGCTTTTGAGAATATTTTACATTTGAAAGTGAATTGCATGCTCAACAGGCTTGAAGCTTCCTTCAAAATGATCACTATTTCAAAAATGAATGAACTAGGAAATATTGGCTATAAAGTGTTGATAAATCATGGTGACCAAAGTTGGGTGTAGTACATGCATGCCATTTAAAAGACTCTAGGCTAACATTTTAAAAACTATTTAAACATAAACCTGAGGGAATGGTTTGAAACATGACCTCCAATTACGGAGGTGAAACTGAAGAACAGAAATCACTGGTAGATGAGCCAGAATTTTAAACCTTGCCTTTGAGTGCAGTTGTAGGTTCGAAGCTCGGCATGGCCAGCATATTGTGCCTTTAGGCAAAGTTTGTAACCCCAGTTGTAAGTGGGGATTTGTTAGGGGTCATCACGATAGAACCTGCACCAAAGGTTGTGGCATGGATGAAGTGAGGTGCATTGTGGGCCAGGATTATGGGACATATGATCCTTTAGTGTTGGGCCATCCAACCTACAGGCTCACATCTTGCAGCCATTCCATTCTTTTCAATTTGCATGATATCATCTTCATGTGTTCTTTTTGTAAATTGTATGCACTAGTTCACTGCAGCTTCTCTCTTCACCATGTTCACATTTAACATGCTTTGTTTACTTTTCATACGCTTCATCTTCCACTCTCTTCGCTTTCATGCTGTGGGGGACTAGGACCTCCTGCGTCACTGGGAGGAGGTAAAATTTCAATTGGTCAATGCTTGCTTTGTGGTGCACTCTTATCAATGTCTGTATTGATGTATGTTTTTTCCTTTACCTCCATTTAGTCTGTTTATGACTTACATCTTGCAATCAGAATGATGTCATGCACTTTAACCCGCATTTCGTACAGAATTCCTGAATGTCTAATTTCATCATAATGTTTGTTCATTTGCATTTCCTGTAGGAATAAATGGGCAAACTTAATTGAATTTGATTTTTTTTTTCGGGTTGAATTTGATACAACACATGCTTTAACATGCAGTTCATTCCATTGTGGCTGCTAAATTCAAAGGGTGATGGCACAATATAAAAGTCTTTTCTTTATTTCATGAACAAAGGCAGGTATTTTGTGCTTTAAGTCTTGAAAAAAAACTCAATTTAAATCAGGGCTGTGAAAACACCTGAAATCTTCATTTTGCCATGGTTTTGCAAGGGAAACCTCAAACTGGTAGTAATATGAATGGGAACTCCTACACAACAATTTAATTCTCCCTGCACAAATCCGATGGCCCTGCAGTGCTGTCCCAACTTCTTACATGATTGGAAATAGTGTGTTGCAGCTTCTAATTGGTCAATTTTCCAATACAGAGAACGGGTGACTTGCACTGTGTGATGCAATCATGATTCAATGAGTTTGATGACTTCCCAATTGTGCCGAGTGAACACCTTTGTTGCATGCAGATTTGAAATGGTATTAGAGTTTCACATCACTTGGTTATTAACCCGTAAATCCCTCTTGGTGAATAGATATTCTGTCGGAGATAAAAAATTCTCAAACTTTTTCAAAAAATTTCAAAATCAGGCTTTTTCATGGCCGTATTTGGAATCAGCATGAAAATTGCATTCAAATGAGTACAAACAAGCCTAGTCTAGTCTTAGGTCAGTGGTTTTAAGATGGCTTCCCAAATGACCTGTGGTCTTTGAGAAGCCATCTTAAAAGCTACTGACTTGTGTGTTATAACCTATACAGAATCTACCAGGGTTGAAAGAGTTAATAGCGCAGGATTGGATTTCAATAGAATCGATGATATCAAGGAAGAAAGAGAATGTCAATCTCTTCAAATTAAATGGATCTTGTGTATCGCAAAAAATACGCCGAATTAAGCCTTGTGTGCTCAACTCCAGATATTATGGGCAAGCTCGTTGCTGTCACATGATCTTTTTCTAATGATTGCATTTAGAATTTTGTTTCAGGAATACAAAACTAATTTGGCTTTGTTTTGTTATATTTTGAAGTGCCAAAAAGCGGTCTTTTTAAAACATTTTCATTTCCTGATGGGGTATGTTACCATATTGGTTCTTAAGGGGGGGTTTATACTGGGGGGTTTTGAATGTATCTTTGATCCCCTAATTTAAAACTAAATGTTAATCACCCGTGTCTTTTGTGTGAATCTTCATGAAACATTAACAGGGAAAGCCCCCCCCCTCCCCCATACCCCATCCATTAAGTTTCATGCCAATATTTCAATCCATTTTGATATGAGAGCTTAAAAGGTGATTTTCTTAGCCTCATAGGGTACCATGTAAAATTTTGGTTGGTCAACCAAAATGGGGCACCGTTTCGCTCATAACATCCAAACCAAACAGCCTTTGGCACTAAGATTTCACAGGGTAAATGAGAAAAATATTAG
Source organism: Ophioderma brevispina (assembly GCA_023653785.1). Taxonomy (NCBI): domain Eukaryota; kingdom Metazoa; phylum Echinodermata; class Ophiuroidea; order Amphilepidida; family Ophiodermatidae; genus Ophioderma; species Ophioderma brevispina. Next base: position 20,260 of record JAMKCH010000152.1, on the reverse strand, counting down.
CTTCATTCAAACACTTCGACTTTCAAATTTATTAAGAGAATGAAAATGTTGACAATTTAATTCTTTCATGACCTCAAAAGTAATTTTGCCTTATGTGGGGTTAATGTGCAGGTTTCTGTAACTGTGAATTAATCCACAAAATTGTCAAAATCGTTAAGAATTGATAACACTAAAATGTGTGCGTGTGTATAACACAGGTAGATTTTTACACCTGTCGTATGGTTTGACTTACCTTTGTTAAGTTGCACTGAACGTTGAATGCAATTGAAATTGGATTTTTTGGGTAAATTTCCCATTGTGGAGATGCTAGCTAACAACAGCTATGAAGCTCTTCCCATTATGCACTGGGCCAATGAAATTGGAGCTGCCAAAGTAGGGAACCATCTATAGGAAATCTGCAAAATGAATACTATGCTCACAGCTGTTTGAAAGTCTCATTTATTATGACAAAACCAGAATAAAACAAAAAATATCAACAGTGACACACTTTTGACAACTACTTGGATTATTTATACCACTGGCTTTGTCCTGTGTAAAATATGATTTTTCTTAAAAATTAGTTAACGTCTCTATATGGTAAATGAGCATATAGAGGGCGCTATAACATACAAATCATGACCTTTGTAGGCCTATATGGCAAGATTCCCGCAATGGATTTTTCTGATTTTTGGAGAGATCATGTCCCTACTTATATCAGTTGTCAAAATTGTGTCGCCACTACTTAAAATTGCTCTAAAAAAAGAGACAATTTGCATGGGGTCAAACAGCTGTGCGCTATGTATTGGAGTGCTTAGAGATTTTAATGCATGTTTGATGTAAGCAGGCATAAATAAGACAGACCAGTAGTTTGTCTTAAGCTCTCAAATGTTAAGAAACAACACCTTTTAAGTGCTGTGATCATTGAAAATGAAAGAATGAGAAATGCATTACGGGAAGAGCTTCCTAGCTGTTGTAATGCTAGCTGTAGCTTGTACATGATATGTCCCCACATCTATAGGGAAATTTTAAGGTTAGATTGTATTAGAAATGAGAAAGCGGAGACTAAAGTGCCACCTGGGAAATAGTTCCAGCAGTGTTATCCTAATTCTAAAGCAATTTGATATTTCTCCTGATATTTCTTCCGATTTGGATTATATTTCCATGTACAAATGATTAGTTGTAACACGCATTGAATTGCCTGGTAACTTAGTTCTGTGCTATCAAATTTTATCTTGTCATCATCCTAAGCATGGTTAACACGGAAACAACTAGAAATTTTAGATTGATGTGTGCATGTCTTGTGTTTCTTGAAATGGTATTGTTTAAGTTGAAGGTGTATAATATAGGTTCGCAGTAAGTTCAGCCACATCCCTACAACTTAACCTGTCAAAGTTCACATTTTTACTGTATAGAAGAATGTTTTTTTAAGTTGTACAGTAATGGATATTTTTGGGGTGTTTTGAATTCAGTTTTGTTAAACCAAATGCATTTTTTTTTTTTTTTTTTTTATCGCTAGCGGTGACCCAAGCGGCAAAGCGTCAAGCCGATAAATCGATCTCCCTGCCGCTCGGGCTGCCGCTTTTCCCAAAGCGACAAATCGCATTGAGTTGACTTGAGTTCAACTTTTCAGCGGCGTCGCTCGATGACGTAGTTCAAGCGATAGTGCCGCTTGACTATAAAAGCTCAATCCTGCAAGCGGCGTACACCAAGTGGCTTGACGCTGAGCGGCAAGCGGCATGACACTATGTAATGACCTTAACGAAACAACACCTTTTAAGTGCTGTGATCATTGAAAATGAAAGAATGAGAAATGCATTATGGGAAGAGCTTCATAGCTGTTGTAATGCTAGCTGTAGCTTGTACATGATATGTCCCCACATCTATAGGGAAATTTTAAGGTTAGATTGTATTAGAAATGAGAAAGCGGAGACTAAAGTGCCACTTGGGAAATAGTTCCAGCAGTGTTATCCTAATTCTAAAGCAATTTGATATTTCTCCTGATATTTCTTCCGATTTGGATTATATTTCCACGTACAAATGATTAGTTGTAACATGGATTGAATTGCCTGGTAACTTAGTTCTGTGCTATCAAATTTTATCTTATCATCCTAAGCATGGTTAACATGGGAACAACTAGAAATTTTAGATTGATGTGTGCATGTCTTGTGTTTCTTGAAATGGTATTGTTTAAGTTGAAGGTGTATAATATAGGTTCGCAGTAAGTTCAGCCACATCCCTACAACTCAACCTGTCAAAGTTCACATTTTTACTGTATAGAAGAATGTTTTTTTAAGTTGTACAGTAATGGATATTTTTGGGGTGTTTTGAATTCAGTTTTGTTAAACCAAATGCATCCAAATGAGTACAAACAAGCCTAGTCTTAGGTCAATGCTTTTTGAAATGGCATTCCAAATGACCTGCAATCATTTTGAAAGCCATCTCAAAACACTGAATCTGCCCGATTTGAAAGTGTTGAGCATACACATATTAAGTTGATGTTCCTTGAGCATTGTTAAGGGGACAATAGAGTGCCATTTGTCACTACAGCTCCAGAGCATCTACCAAAGGTTGATTGCTTGAGGTGTCAGGTGTAACAGTGGTGCTCTTTGTTTTACTCTGAATTCATATTTTGATGAAATATGCTTGAAATTTTAACTTGTTGGCATACCAGTTCATTTTGTATGGAACAATTTTGTATGTCGGGTAATAATTACGCTTACACCTGAAGTAGTTCAATTACTTGGCAGTTGTAACTCAGCTGATTGTCAGAGATGCCGCTTTTTTTCTTCCCACTTGTTACAGATTCTTTTTTCTTTTTTTTTTTTATCGCTAGCGGTGACCCAAGCGGCAAAGCGTCAAGCCGATAAATCGATCTCCCTGCCGCTCGGGCTGCCGCTTTTCCCAAAGCGACAAATCGCATTGAGTTGACTTGAGTTCAACTTTTCAGCGGCGTCGCTCGATGACGTAGTTCAAGCGATAGTGCCGCTTGACTATAAAAGCTCAATCCTGCAAGCGGCGTACACCAAGTGGCTTGACGCTGAGCGGCAAGCGGCATGACACTATGTAATGACCTTAACGAAACAACACCTTTTAAGTGCTGTGATCATTGAAAATGAAAGAATGAGAAATGCATTATGGGAAGAGCTTCATAGCTGTTGTAATGCTAGCTGTAGCTTGTACATGATATGTCCCCACATCTATAGGGAAATTTTAAGGTTAGATTGTATTAGAAATGAGAAAGCGGAGACTAAAGTGCCACTTGGGAAATAGTTCCAGCAGTGTTATCCTAATTCTAAAGCAATTTGATATTTCTCCTGATATTTCTTCCGATTTGGATTATATTTCCACGTACAAATGATTAGTTGTAACATGGATTGAATTGCCTGGTAACTTAGTTCTGTGCTATCAAATTTTATCTTATCATCCTAAGCATGGTTAACATGGGAACAACTAGAAATTTTAGATTGATGTGTGCATGTCTTGTGTTTCTTGAAATGGTATTTGTTTAAGTTGAAGGTGTATAATATAGGTTCGCAGTAAGTTCAGCCACATCCCTACAACTCAACCTGTCAAAGTTCACATTTTTACTGTATAGAAGAATGTTTTTTTAAGTTGTACAGTAATGGATATTTTTGGGGTGTTTTGAATTCAGTTTTGTTAAACCAAATGCATCCAAATGAGTACAAACAAGCCTAGTCTTAGGTCAATGCTTTTTGAAATGGCATTCCAAATGACCTGCAATCATTTTGAAAGCCATCTCAAAACACTGAATCTGCCCGATTTGAAAGTGTTGAGCATACACATATTAAGTTGATGTTCCTTGAGCATTGTTAAGGGGACAATAGAGTGCCATTTGTCACTACAGCTCCAGAGCATCTACCAAAGGTTGATTGCTTGAGGTGTCAGGTGTAACAGTGGTGCTCTTTGTTTTACTCTGAATTCATATTTTGATGAAATATGCTTGAAATTTAACTTGTTGGCATACCAGTTCATTTTGTATGGAACAATTTTGTATGTCGGGTAATAATTACGCTTACACCTGAAGTAGTTCAATTACTTGGCAGTTGTAACTCATAATGAATTTCAGAGATGCCACTTTTCCCAATTGTTAACAGGATTCTTTTTTTTTTGCCAGTCTAAATAAGTCTTGATATTTTGCACAAAATATTTTTGTTTTAAACATCTCAGTGGCATCTCTGAAATTTGTAGCACAATTATATTATGTGACATAGGTTAGATTTTGAACTGAGTTTGTGTACTCTGTTCCTAAATGCCTTTATATTATGTGACATAGGTTAGATTTTGAACTGAGTTCGTGTACTCTGTTCCTAAATGCCTTTGACTGTCACTCTGAAAAATGTGATGTATTTAAAATGTATTATGAAGACATTTATTGGAATGTAATCTGATCAAGCAAAATAAGAGTATTAAACAGCTTTCAACATTAAAAATCATTTTAGTTACATGTATTGTAGCTACATTTCCATGTTTATTTCCAGGTATAACAGCCTTAAATTTCACTGAAGTTCTGATCAAATTAAAACTAACAAATATTTAGTTAACCTTGCTGCTAAATTTCAAATTCACTTTGCACAACTCATAAGCTTTGTATGATCAGGTCACATACATCACTTATCCACACACACTGTCCTTTTTAACAGATATTTTGTTTCATTTTTTCCTCTTATGCAACAAACTCATACACGGTGTAGGACTTACACCGTCACCAGGTTGGTGGACCATCCGTTTCATTCAAACTATTTGTGTAATTTAACAAAAGACAACCGAGGGGTAGAGTGCTATTGTTTGTTCAGTTTAAGATGGAACATGACCTCAACTTTCTTCTCTAAACTTAAGGGTTTGTCCCAGGATCACCAACATAAGGGGGAAAGGGGCATTTCTCCTGGGCGCAGGTTTTTAAGGGACCCATTCAAAGCAACGGAAAAGATCAAATATTATATTTAAGAATTAAAGCAATATTGGCACATTTTTTGAAGAGCGCCCCCAATTTTCAAAATTTGATATTTTTGCACAGTTACGTTGGTAATTGTCTAGGAAACTATACCTGCGAACGAGAATACTAAAAAATGCGTATTTATCACAAAATACGCGATTTTGTAATTAGAATTGGGATCCCAGATTGGACTTAACGGCAGAGCTGGAAATGCTACGTTTATGTCCGTCCATGATGAAATAGTGCCACCTCGAGAAAATAACCTCTAACTTGACTTGCCCGAACTATTAAAACAACTAATGGATGAGCGTAGACACGTACATGGCGCTATTTCCCGGCTATTTCACATTGGAAGGCCGTTTCCAGCAGCTGTTGAATTATTATCGGGGATCCCCGATAATAATTATTCTAGTACAAAATTCCTTCGTTTGTGACACATAGACATTTTCGAGCTTAACCATTCACAGGTATAGTTTACTAGCCAGTTACCAATGCAACCGTGTAAAAATCTCCAAATTTTTGGAAAATTGGGGGGCCCTTCAAAAAAATGTGCTAATATTGCTTTAATGTTTCCTTTGACCATTGATTCAAATGAATGTGGTGTAATGATTATCTTATATATGACTTATCCAGGATCAATGACCCTTGTGTACATATATCACACCCAGGCCCGTAATCCTCTCAGCGGCCCTGGTTAATCCCCCTGTAATTGTGAAGAACTTTTACCAAAAGATATAGCTCCTATAGTGCATTTTATCGTAAGTGGCACTCTGACCTTGATTTTGTGTCAAAGCAAATCTTGACTTTTTTTAAGTTCATATTCCATCTCAATAGTGGGCAGACTAAAATAAGTTATTTTTAAGCTTATCCCCCTGGGCACTAGCACCTATGATACAATCTCTCTGATTGGTCCATTACAGGACAGAACATCAAAGAACCCTCTGAGCAGCCAATCAAAATAGTGATTGGGTGCCAAGAGATAGGCAGGTTGTGCCCAGGGGGGTAAATATAGACCAGCTATATACTCCATTTCCTTACATCCATGCAGTGAGGTCAACGCGAGATTTGATGTCGCACCAGTAAACCGCGCATGCTGGCTTAAGGTGATGGCATTTTTACACGCGCGAACAAAGACAGCATATCTTGATGTGTGCGTAAAAACTGCGTCGAGGTTATGACATCACTGCACGGAGGAAGAGAAATAGACTATAACATCTTATGCAATTGTGTGCTTTGTTTACATTTGTTTGGTGGGCACGCTTACCATGAATTCCTTACACAGGCAATATTTGCAGGTTTTTTTGCACAGCTCCACTTGCATGCATTATATGGGAAGTTGTACATTGTAGACAGGGCCTAACAAAAATAAAATTTTGTTTCCGGTAACATGCTCTAAAAAATTTGGGATGGAAGGAAGGAGAAAAATTTTATTTTTGCAAAATATTTTATGTGTGGAGTCTATGGAGTCTTGTCAGAATTCGACTAGGAATACATTTCCAAAAAAAGCATAAAATTTTTTTCTTGACACTAAAAGTTACTGACGCAAGGGTTATCGGAAACCAGATTTTATTTTTACTTGGCCCAGTTGGTTATCATAAGACATGCTTTGAAACAGTCAAAGTACATGTTATGTATACACTCTATGTGTGTGAACAACATTATGGTGCTGCCAGAACACTGCTGTGTGTTTACAGTCATCATACACCCCTTAACTCCCTTGGTGACTGTGTGCCGTAAAGAAGACGCATTTCCCTCCAGGTTGGCTTCAGAGCTTACATGACATATGCAAAGCACATTTTATACAACATTCGATCAGATTTTGAATAGCAAAAATGTTACAAATATTTTATTTGTTTCCACTTTTCTTTTTCGTGTAGAAAAAGTTATGTGCAAATTCTTCATTATTGCATTTGTAGACCTTTTTACAGCCACATTTTCCTTTTTTCTAGATTGTTTCAAAAAATGTAAATCTCTTGAAAACCTTTTTAAAAAATCAATGTGGTAAAATGTGAATTTTTACACCTATGCGAGTGGGAAGCTGAGACAAACTTTTTTCTTGACCTTAAGAATCTAACAACAAAATGCTCAGGGGCTTCGTTTCATATTCCATTATAATTTTCAAGAATCAAATTGGATTCTCGTAAGCATGTATGGTGAGAATACCTGGATTCTTGAGTATATAGAACATGTGGAATATGCTCAGCTTTAGGAGATTCTCAAGGGAAAATCAACTTTGATTAACAAATATGTTTTGTGAGAATCGCTTCAGTAATTTTCCTGAAGTGAAACCTTCGATCCCGACTGCCAACTTTGTTGAAGAAGATGAAATGGAAAACTACCAAAGATATTTTTACTGTAGCCTGCAGATATTGGCAGTTATACAGGACCAGATTCTTAATAATCTGGTAGCCTACACTTACTTATAGTACTTTTAACTTCGTCGAGTCAGTGTGTAAAGCAGTGATTGCAGTATTTAAATGCGTGCGTTGATTCAGAGTGCTGGCATATCCACATGCGCGCATATAAAGGCGGTGCGAAAATGCACACGCAAAACATCTGTCTGAACGTGTTGATGTCACTGACTCAAGGAAGTTAAATGGACTATATCCATACAATCATTTTGCTCACTTGGGTGTATGCTATATGGTGCAGTCTTTGTATTTTTCTGCTGTGATTATGTGTAGTTATTGAGTACATGCTATGTAGATGACATACTAGTATATGTCCAGATTTTTACTTGTGTGGTAGCCTATACTGCAGCTACCCCATGTCTATCATGGCAGCTACTGCACAGTACACACTGAGCCATTTGTGATGCAGTAGCTGCAGGATAGGCATGATAGGTCTTCCCAAGTATACCAGTCATTAGGTATAGTGATATAGCAACTCTGCTATGTAGATGATATACTAGTATATGGCCAGATTTTTACTTGTGTGGTAGCCTACCCCATGTCTACCATGGCAGCTACTGCACAGTACACACTGAGCTATTTGCAAGTATACTTACCCTAATGGTTACTCTGTAGTTACCCCGTAGGTAGAGAGAAGGTAGTTATGGTATGGACAGTACCCGGGGGAGGGGGTTGGGGAGGGATGTGTCTCTGAGAGTCTGCAAATAGGGCCCATATCGATACCAATTTATTGCTGAAAAGGGACCCATAGCTATACCAGAGATGCAGATTTGGGCCAAATTTAACACAGATTTGCCTCTTTTGCCAAAATGTTGACTTTTTTAGCAAATTTTTGGAGCAATTTGGCTTAGATTGAGGAAGTTTGATTAATTTCCAACAATTTTTAGAAAACTTTGGCTTCAGATTGAGGAAATTCGACTAATTTTCAACAAATTTGTAGAAACCTGGAAAAAGCGACCCATTACTATACCAAAGTTGGCATTTAAAATATGGTCATTCATATACCATAAGGCTAAAAATGAGACCTGTGTTTGCAGCACGTCCCCTTTTGGTCATATGTGTTAAGAACCCCCATACTTCAGAGTGGACAGTGGGTTTTGAGATGGATTTGGAAGCAATGGCAAAAACCACTGACTTAGCTTTAGATACTTTAAGGCTGGTATTCTGAAAGGGAGTCTAACTTTAGACCTGGGTTTAAACCAGGGTTAGTCCTACATTAGCGGACCTTTTTTCCTTCCAACATACTCTAAAACCGTGGTGTAATGAGCGAGACAAATCCTCAGGGATGGGTTGGTACGGCCCATCCATGAGGAATTTCTCACCTGTTACATTTAACTTTCACAGTATTTTGAAAGGGAAAAAGGTCCACTCATGTAGGACTAACCCTGGTTTAAACCTGGGTCTTAAGTTAGACTCCTTTTCAGAATACCAGCCATAACGTTATAACCTATATGGAATCTACTGGGGTTGAAAGGGTTAACAATTTTAGCAATGGTGCCAGATGGCTTGCTTTCTATAACCTACGCTAACATCTTCAAAGTGTCTGCGAAAGATAGCATGCTTCCTGCCGGTGGAAAATGACTATTTATATACACAAAATGCAAAAATCACGCAAGACCCATTTTGATACACATTTTGACATTTCCATCTTCTATGTCACAGTATTTAGATTAGTTCAAGTGTATATATCGAGGGGTTAGGGCAAAAAGGCCCCATCTGCAATAGCTGCCAGGTGTTAGATTTGGTAAGTATAACATTTAACCATATCATATTTAATAAGAACACAACTGACAAATGGCAGCTATTGCAGATGGGGCCTTCTTGCACTAAACCCTCAATATCTAGTAGTATTTGACTTTGAAGTTTGATGTGGTGAAGGTTTGTTGAGTGGAATTGGACATTGCAGTAACAAGATATATGGCCGCTGAATTGTTAATGAGAACTGAGGTTTGGATTTGTGCTTTGCAGGTGTGCATGGGAATGACTAATGAGAATTTTTTTAAAGATTTTATGTAAAACTTGAGAAGTGTGGGATTAAGCAGAACAGTTTCTAGCATTATAAAGGTGATGTGTGAAACAGATATTGACTCTGTGGTTGATAAGCATTCATGATTATTGCTGTACAGGGGAAAATTATGTGATTGAAGTTCAGGTAGGAATCAAAACTTACTGTGAATTATGTTGTGACCATTTTGCCCCCTGCGTGTGCATTTTATTTTGATATGAAGAAATTTGATAAATTTGACACAAGAAATAATATTCTTGAATGATGTACAGTACTCTTGGTACACCAGGTTGTTTTCCTTATTTGTGTTAAAATGAGCCAGTGTTGTAGACAATCAGGTTAAACTGTTAAAGACACTATCAGTGATCCACCTGAAAGAGTCAAAATATTTTAAATTTGCAGGAATAGCTTTAAAAGTGAAGAACAAGTCTATAGATTTCTCGCAAGTTATTTTTCCAAGGGAAAAATTGATAGAAAAGGAAGAAAACAGCAGTGTCCAAAGATATGAATCCCCATTCAGTTATGTGTTGTAGTAAGTGTCTGTATGGACAGTAATAACTGAAATATCTGATTTTGCTCTTATTATGTTGCCTTTGGTTCTATAACTTGTTGGGTATGTTAAGGTACCTAAAATTGTTACAAACATGCAAAAAAAATGATTTTTTATTATTTTATAGATATTCTGGTTGAGCAAGTCACTGATCGTGCCTTTAAAGGGTGATAGGCTGTTTCCGACAGAATAAAGTATAATACTATGTTACACTGTCTTACATAAAATGCAAGTTAGGGTGATGGGCTGTCTCTGAGAACTACATATTAGTCGATACACATACACACCAGTGGCGTAGCCAGGTGGGGGCAGAGGGGGGCAGAGTGCCCCCTCTAACATTTTTTTAGGGGAAATCGGGAAATAAAACGCAAATATTCATGTTAAATCAGCCGTTTTTCGGATTCTTTTGTCCTGCGACTGTGAAATTTTTGCTGGTGATCGGGAAATTTGTTGCACTTACCGGGAAATTGCCCCCTCGGAACCACCAGGCTGGCTACGCGCCTGACACACACACACAAGTAATTGAGCCCTTTCAGGGAGGAAATTTCTGACTGTATTAGTTGAAATGGCAACATTTGAAAAAATAGGATGTGCAAGTAATATCCTCAAAAAAAGTCGCTTTGGGATAGGCGGAAAAGAAAGAATGTGAAGTGCGCAGCAGACACTCAACAATAAGAGATTAACGCTGAAAATTGTTGTGGTTTTGTCAGCAGTTGAACAGCCATCAGCCAGGGTAAAGTTTCTCCTTGGGGATGACGCAGACGAGGAACATGAATCTCATGAGATCTTCACCGAGATGGAGGAGTTATATCAGCATGGAGATGAGGAGATGGAATGGAAAGAAACGGCCAGGTATGATTCAAAGAAACAAAAGGCAAGGGATTTGTTATAAAGTAGTAATAGGAATGCTTATGTGAGGAGTTTGGTGGTAAGTGGTTAAAAAAATCAGTGGCGTATTCCATCACAGATGGATAAATGTCAAGATATATTCTTTGCATGTTAAATTATTGATAGCTCTTCATCGTCGTCTGAAAGAAGCAGTTAATAAACGCTTGTCATTTTATGCATTATACAAAGAGGTGAGACAACCATTTTATAATCAAGATTGGTTGTTCATGCATAGTTGAGGCCTGTCATGCATATCTCACGTTTGTGGAGTTCATCTGTATGTACTAATGAGTAATTAAAATTATTTGACTAATGGGGGAACAAGATTTGTTATTCACGATAGTTATATGGTGTTATTTTGGGTGTAATAACAACCAGCAAACTCTCTAAAGGATGCTGAGCACTGCCTAGTAGTTAACTTGATATTGGTATCAAAATGCTCATGTAAGCAATCACCCTAGTGTTACCTCAATTTTCCCCTTTGGCTCAATATACTGCCTCATATATATTTAAACAAGAAAAATCTATACCTATGCACCACTTTCAGCATTGTTTTATTGTCATCATGGAAAAAGTTTATAGTAACTTTAACCACATCTGCAAAATTCTAACATTTGAATGTGAAGATACAAATAAGCAACTGTTGATGTACTTTGGTAGGATGCCAAAAGCGATGATGGTTCTGTGTACATGGACTCATCATACAGCATGTTGTATTGACAGCCTTTTTCATCAGAATTAAGAAGTAATAAAGTTGGAAACCCCTCCCTGTGGAAAATTAAAGGTGTATTTCATGATTCCAGCACCTTCTGTTTTATTCATGGTTTACTAGATCCTTGAGAAAAGGTTATACACAAAATTTTAGTTGATTCCGATCTTGCAGTTTTGTGTTTTGAGCAATTGTTTGTTTTCCACGGTCCCATAGGCCACTGTGCTGTAATTTCTGTCGGTTTACGGACAGAAAATATGAAATTGCGTATTTCTTACAGATATGACCGAAATTGCACGTAAGATTAGATATATGTGGATTACTAAGGCGAATGGTTCAGATAATATAAAATCTCAACTTTTTTTTTAGGTAAGTCGGGGGGACGAGATTGTGGATCACGAAATGCCCCTTTAAAATGAAAACCAAGCTGCCTTGACAAAAATCAGAATTCTAGCATTATAGTTATGTAATTACATTTGGCAACCTTTGTGCAGATTTCTTTTCCAATCACAGAAAACATGTTGCATGCTCTTTACCATTTACAATCGGTATCATTTTAGGCTGTGTCCAGAAGTAAGACGTACCGTGTGCTTGATTAAATTGGAGTGGCTTCTTTCAAATCTAACCAGATAAATTCTGAGATTGGAATTTTGACATTTAGATATTAGGGGAAACTGCCCCAGACATCCTTGTGTTCTCAGCACCACATCAAATATCAAGGTGATGGTGATGTGATGAGAAGGTGTGTGCACATGGTTGTGAGCAAAACTTTTCAATGCGCAATCTATTGAGTTAAATCATCCATCTAAATTTAGATGTGTGTTTTTAGCTGCAGATTAGGGAGTTTTGTATGTTTCTATTTTGTCAGTAAAATCAACAGAATATCGTAAGCGCAAAGTGCGCTATATAATTTTGTGGCATTTTTGTACCAAACCGGTATGAAATGTTGCAACATTGAAAATCAATTTATTACGTTGAGGCCATGTAAAGACACAACGTTATGATTAACAAACCACAAAAACAATTGGTTTCAAATGAACAAAGCACAAAAATTAAATTGAGCAAATTTCACTGTCCTATGTTTCATACCGTAGAAACAATACATCACCTGGATTATGGAGCTGCTATTATGCCGTATTCTTACTATCCAAGTAAAACATGTGAACTTATTTTAATTCCTTGTACGTGGTAATTTCCAGAGATGCATAAAACACCCACAATGGCACCAGTTTTCACCTCATTGAAATCATGTGATCCTATTCTGAACACACTAAAATTCTGACTTAAACACTTGTTTTAAATATTTATCCACAAAAGCCACTTCAGGATTTTTAGCATCAATAAATTTCTTGTGGTTTTTCTTTAATTCTTCACGCTTTTTATCCCAGTACCACTCCCCGCAATGCATCATGGGATTGGTTTAAAACACCATCTTGTACTTCCTTTCCTGGCAAATGTACTAAAGTTGTTTTATTCTGAAAATAATGCCTGGTTGATGTAAAAGATATCTGGTACCCAGATGAACTATTTAGCCCGGACAGACGGAAAGAGTCCATGTCAATATTCACTCACCTTAATAACCATTTGCCACTTGCATTGTAAAACCTCACCTGGCATGCCATAAATGAATGGGTTTATCATAACAAATGCTTTACTCTTGCAGGCCATGAGTTTCTTGCAGGTATAATGTCCTCAAATCGGAAGCAAACTGTTGTGTTATGCTTTCCCCCAATTCATATGGCAACTATTTTGAGGCTTTCCCCACAAATGCCAAAACACTGCAAAATAGACGATTTCTGTTCACAGATTTGTAAGAACTTTCAGAAGTTTTCTTCTGATTTCGGAAATTTGGCCAGAATAACAAAGTAATTCCAGAAATGTATTTTTTTAGCTAGAATATAAGCTATTGTCATCACGTAGCAAATTAGAATAGGACCCCATTTCTCCTCATAAAACTAGTCTCTCATTCTTGTCCAATTCTTTTGAAACTCGCAGGATGCAGTCCTGACATTTCTTTGAAGTTATTTGTGTATTTTGAAATTCTGAGCAGATGTTGCGTTTTGCGGCTTGGGGCATTTGTTCGTCCTTTTGTGTTTTTTGCATGAATGGTTTGTAGCAAAGATTATGCTGAATTGTCTATTGTCCTACAATGGTGATGCATGTGTGTGAAAGCTGAAAGCCATTCATTATCAATGCTGGCCTAGAGAGGGATTGCATTTGCAGCCTAAGTCTAATAACCACTTGGCCTAAATTTAATGCTTATCTGGTCGATAGAGTTATGGTTCGTGCCCGCAGGTGTGTTATTGTTTTCCCACCAATTCGTCCCCAGTGTCTAAAGTTCCATGAGCCCTTTTACCATGTGTACTTTACACACTTCCCATTGCTCCTGAAGATAGTGCTCAGTATGCAAGTCTCATTCCCGAATGCAATGTCACACGGTTCAAATCGCACTATAATCATATGCTTGAACTTTTAACCTTGCACTGTCTTAACTTGCAACAGGCCAATCTCTTTCTCTCCAACAATCAATCATAATGGCCTTAGCACCACAGCTTACCTAAAGAGCATATTTAGCCCATCCCACATGCCTCTTTTTGTACATTTCACTCAAAAATCCCATGCATGATCCCGGATGTGATCGCACAAAATCCCATGTTTAACATAACTCGACCGTTTCCATTACACCCATTCCCTGCACCAACACTAGTACTTTAAAAAATTTAAGAATGAAAGGTTTTGTGCTCTTAAACTTCTTTACCCTGCCTAAAATGACATAAAATGTTTTAAGTACATAACAGTTATAGGCAACATTGCAATTATTAAGGGTTAGTTTCAAAACCTCTTGCTATCCTTGAAGAGGTTAAATGCAACCACTGTTTTGTTTCTGGGAACTTGCATGTGACATCTACATCTAACCTTGTAGCTTGTCACTATTACTGAGTGAAATGTTTCTTGCTTTTCAATATTTTTATGGAATAAAAGTGTTTAAACCTAGTCTTGGTATTATAAGTGGTATTAGCCAATTCGCCGAAGGTCGATGGTTTGAAATCGTTGTATTTAGTCGAGTATATGATAATTATTTTATTAATTTTGTATTAAGTTGACCATTGTACAATGCTGGTTATCACACCACAGTCATATTTGACTATTTACAAAACACAGGAGATTGGTCATTGGTCCAGTAAATTGCCACCACAGAGGTTGGACCATACAGTTTACCTTTCTCACACAAATAACATACAGGGACGTGCCACAGAACATTGGTCCCATTTTCATTCAGCCTTCTGTATATCAATGACCCCTGTTTTTTCATGCAATTTTGGTATCGCAACTGGGTCGTTTTTGTCAAAATTTTTCTACATCTGTTGGCACATTAGCCGCATTTTTCTCAATCGAAACTAAATTTTAACAATGTGGAACTTAGTCAAATTTCTCAATCTGAGCCAAAATTTCCAATATTTGCTTAAAATGTCAAATTTTGCGGTGAAAATGGCAATCTGTTGGGTTAAATTTGGCCTAACGTTGCATCTCTGGTATAGCTATATGTCCCCTTTTTGGCAAAAATGGTAAGCTATGGTTCCTACTTCCATAGGTCTTGAGGCAGTTCCCTACCCAAACCAAAATTGAGACCCCCCCCCCGTGGGTTTTAAGTAAGGGAACAAATAAGAGAATTAAGAAGTTCTGAAATTTACTATTACTTATTACTCTCCATTAAAGGTGGTGGTGAAAAGATTCGCACACAGATTGACAAACTGCCTGTATGCAGGTCCACAGTGGAGCAGTCTTACCGATTGAAATCTTGAACGACTTAAAATATTATACAGCAAAATATTTGCTGTTCCTTGGAATTGAAAGCAAATAAACAGGTTTTTCCATAACAACAAATATTGATTTAAAAGTCTTTGCCATTAAATTTGCCTATTTTATATTTTTTCAGTACAGTTACCTACTTAATACACTGTATTGTCCATCAAAGTTTACATAGATTGCTATTGAATAGCCTGTCACTTGAAGTAAGGTCAAGTGAAATTACTTTTAAAAAAAATCCCAAAGCCCAGATTAATGTGGTATATTTTTGTGGAGTTCACCTCATAATAATTAGTTATTACTATGCCTGATAACCATTTACATTGCAATGATAAGTCTCATTTTGTATATCATACACTAAAAGACCAATTTGGCTGTTCCTTTAAGGGGTGATTAATAACGCTGGTATGCATTACTAAAAAATTTAAAACAACCCCCTTTACAAAATGGGAACCCCTTTCTGAAAATTTTAAAGTTACCCTTTAAATAGAAACAATTGCAGTAAGTACATTTCCGCTAATGCAGAGGCACTTCAAATCAATTAAAGGTGCACTTTGTGCTCTACCCTCTTTTTGTGTTTATGGTTCATTATATATCCCAGAAAAATTAATTCCAAAATTTCAGTTGATTTTTGATGAGGCGGTTTGATGTATTACCAAATGTTTATATCACGTACCCCAGAGGCCAAGGCCACTGCATTCTAATTTCTGTCCTTTTACGGACAGAAAATGCCAATGACTAGTTCTTCTTTTCTCCAGAGTGATCGGAATTTGCAAGTATGGATTAAGCCATGTCATACCTTTAGGCTAATGGGTCAATGATGTCAAAAATCTTAACTCTCTTTGGATAAAGCCAGGGGATGAGGCTGTGGACACGAAAAGCCAATTTTGAAGTGTTGCGTTCATGTGATTATGACTTTCAAATAGCACGTTTATAAATATTAAGAACAAAAAGAAGTAACCTTTTAATTAGCTGAAGACGAGCTGAAAACCATAACATTGTTGCCTAATAATAATTTTATTCATTAAAAATGTGAAAACAATCTCATCGTCATGACTTTATAGTAATTATTACGAAGTACGTAATGAGGAATTTCAAGAGGTATAATCTTGATTGGATACCCTATTGTAAATGTTCGGTATATTCAAATCAGCCTAATTTATTCAGAAGCTAGTTCATTAGGGCAGAAATTGTCCTTTTAAGACTCCTGTTAATTTTTCTTATTTAATATGGCGGCAAATTAAATCTAGTGGTAAAAGAAATGACTAAATAGTCATTGTCTTTCAACTATAGTTATTGTCATAATCAAATAAGAAACATAATTTCCTACTACATTTGCATTTTACACTTGATCTTGGAAATGTAATTGCATTGTGTGAATGTTTTTAGTTAGGTTGAAACACTCGACTGTGTCCAGGCATGTTACTCTTTGGAGTGTTAACAGAATTAAAGATAACAAGTTAACAGATTTTTGAACACTAAATAAACAAAAGATTAATTAATAGTAGGGCCTACAATCACATCTAAGTACTTAGTGGAATCAATCAATCACATTTTAGAGGAAAATTAAGCAATTGTTAGACTGTTATTAACTATCAAAAGTATTGTGCGGGTTTTTATTCTCTTCTGCCTTGTGTGAAAAATAAGTAGCTATATTATACTGCAATGCTTACCTTCAAAGCTACTTAACTTACATAATAATCTGTCTCAAACAAGTCAAAATGTCGATATGTCGGCCTAACTGACTCAAAAACAAAAATAC
Source organism: Ophioderma brevispina (assembly GCA_023653785.1). Taxonomy (NCBI): domain Eukaryota; kingdom Metazoa; phylum Echinodermata; class Ophiuroidea; order Amphilepidida; family Ophiodermatidae; genus Ophioderma; species Ophioderma brevispina. The sequence goes on along the minus strand of JAMKCH010000152.1, from coordinate 3,195 downwards.
AGTAAAGCTTTCAATAAAATTGAAGTTTTGTTTTTTTATTGTGACTGAACTGTTATTGATATAAAAAGTTAAACCAAGTTTTCAAAGTTCTTCAGCGATGTTATTTTTCATTCATTTTGACCTAAATATAACATCATTAGGCCTACATGATATTCCATTAGCAGGCTATTATCTTATTAGCCCGTTTCCTTTGGTTTGCGTTTTATTTATGTAAAGTTCTTTTCCATACTCAAGAATCTTTTTCCACTGCACTTTATTCTACTTCTCACCTTTTCAATTAAGTACACGAACTAAATATGTTTTGTTGCAGCCGAGCACCTTTATCATACATAGAATGTGTCTTGTAGGGCCAGGCTCTGACCCTAGTGGTATTTAAATCATTAGCAATGTCATGAATGTGCAACTTATTGATGGCAATAAGCACATGTGTTTGGCTCCCTTTAACCTTTCACTGTGTTAACTGAACCAGCCCAATTCTCTTCACTCCAACCGTCATAATGGGGCCTTACAAACACACTGCTAATCTCAGATGTATTGATTCATCCCACAATGCAACATTTTGGCTTTCACTCAATAAGGTCATGTATAGCATCCGGGGATCCCCGCAAAATCCAATTCTTAAAGTACCTGTCTGCATGGAGTGGTGCGCTTTCACGTTACTTTACTTCTGTGTATTTTAATAAATGATCACCTTTCCAGGTTTTGATTTATTCATCAACAAAATTGTATTTAATTGCAAATTTTCCTATGTAAATAATATATAAAGGTACTTTAAAGGATGTTGTTTTGTCTTTGAATGCCATCATATTATAGCTCGCTCATTGATGCTCTGTTTACTTTATGTACTTTGGTGAGTTTATTTCAGCAATAAAAGCATACCCCATTTTGGTTAGGGGATATACCCCTTTAATTCCCTTCCTACTTTTGTTTAGATTATTCTCCCCATAAGTTTAACATTTCGTGTTCCACACCCTCGTCCCCCCCGACGTTACTCTAAAAAAACAGTTTGAGAGTTTTATGTAATCATGTGTGCCTGATCTTAGTTCAAATTTGTTGTACTGTAAGAATTCTCATTGTTAATTTTTTGTCCGCAAACGGACAGATTGCGCACAGTGGGCCTATGGGACCTTTGGGAGAAACAAGCATTGCTCGTACACAAAACCGTAATATTGGAATCAACTCAACTTTGTGAATAAGCTTTTCTCAAGGACATCTAGTTAATTCTAGTGAAACCGTTAATAAAATATGTGCTGTAACCTTAAATACACCTTTAATGATAAGTTCCCGTGATTGAGTTTAAATTGAATTTTCTTTTACGCTGGTCAAATTGAGGAGGACGTGGACGTTGAGCAGACAGATGGAGCAACCCTCATGTGTCCTCATACCACACTAACACAGCCTATTGAGCTGGAAGTTGTATCTAATGGTGCTGTTGCCTAACAGGGATGTCAAATCATTGAACAAATAGCAGGTTGACGACAAGATCAGGCATCATCCAGCAGGTGCAGCACGCCCTTCATTCCTTTAGCAACGCACCAAATGGCAAATAAATTACGCAATTCGGAGGTGCAAAACCCACAAATCGAATTGGGTGCTTTGATGTGGGTCGGTTTCATCCGGGTGTTCCCATGACCCACATACGACCTCGTCCTCGTTCGTTATTCATACAAAAAAATTCAGAAATAACCCTTCCACGGTTTTGGAATAAGAAAATATTCCTTGACAACATATAACAAATTCAGAATTTTTCGTCAAGATTTCGCTTTTACGTGTTAAACCAATGGCGACGTCTGAAATTTGGATTTCTTGGCCGCCCTCCCCTGATCAATCCTTAAAAAAACCTGCCATCTCTCCTTGATGGGTAATGCTGTAAAAGTGAAAATATTTGTGCTACATTAATTTTCATGCTTTTCGCACACCCCTGAGCAAACGCAAAATTAAGAACACACAAAAATGTTCAAGTCTATGTAGGGTAGCTAAAAAAAGGTGAAAATGCTCAAAATTGCACAAAAATTACCACTTTTACAGTACATTTGCCCAGAGGGTGCAGGTCATAGCACTCAAGAAACAGCACAGATGTTGCACCACTCTACCTTGACACTATTACATAACATAATAGTAAGAGGATGCAGTTCAAAGGCTGACTCAGATTTTCCGAGGAGGGCGCCCTCAATTTTCGAACAAATCGTGTTTTTTGCATATACATAATGCTTGTCCATGTACTAATCACTGTGTGAAACAGCGCTAAACTCAAATCAAAGTCTTTCATATAGAAAATCACAACTTTGTTAGAAAATTCTGGATCCGGAATTGTTGTTATACACAGTAACCTATGGCACTGTTATACTACATACAAATGTTTGCTGTGTGAAAATGACAAATCCTATTCACCTCAAACTTAGGAATTGAGCATTTTAGGTGACTGTCTTTAGTTCTAGTTGACTATTTTTAATAAATACAAACAAAAATTATATTTCAAAAATCTCTGAGTCGGCCTTTAAATGTGCTAAAGGGTACTACAGAATCAGAATTATCACACCTCTATCTTGACAGCTATTACATAACACATTGACCACATAGTGCATTTCAAAGTGCTTCAGAGACTTCACAACCCTCACACCTAAGACAAAAAATATATTAACCTCCATGCCCACAGCTTATATTCTTTGAATATAGCGAGAGCGAGAACCGCAAAATTTTAGATTCCTCAACATTTTAAACAATTTGGAAAATTTTGGCTTCAGATTGAGGAAATTTGACTTAATTTCCCAACAAATTTAAGAAAATTTTGAAAAACAAAATGACCCATTGCTATACCAAAATTGGCATGAAAAAAAGGAGTCGTTGATATACTAGAAGGCTGAAAATGAGGCCAATGTTTACAAGCGGACAAGATAGCTCAATCAGTTAAGCGCTTGACTCCAGTGTATTGTGCTCATCCATGCGTATAGGCGTGCGTTCAAGGCCTGTGAGATTCGGCAATCTTGTAATTTCCCTGGACATGAAATTAACCGCTTAATTGTCCAGATTTATCAATGCATTATTTGGGAAGCTGGTCCCAGCTGCGTTGGTTATCTCGATGTATGTTTGCTGATAAGGGAAAGCGCTGATCCTGATCTGCTGCATCCCTTGAAATGAAGCTAAATGGTTTATGGTATGGTTGGGCCACAGTGATCAGCAGCCATTTGTGAAAGC
>JAMKCH010000151.1:0-138141 GCA_023653785.1 Ophioderma brevispina | reverse complement strand
CGGGGTAGCAGCATGCCGTACCCGTGTCGACCTTTACTTGAGTAAAAAATTAAAGATGACTATATTTTTTTTAAATGGTAAATGACATTAAATATGGCTGTTCACTGATGAAATTGTATATTACCAGTAACTTTCAGCCGCATCAGGGAAAAATGGGAGGACTTTTTTCTTTATTTGAAGTGACAAGGAATAGACCCCCCTAGGAGTCTCTAGAATCACATGGAGTGACTGTAGCTGATCAATAACACAATTAGGCCTATCATCCATCTAAATTTTATTCGGCCTTGGGTTCCCTACATGTAATCAAAAATATTGTTTGGTTCCCCATATTGCAAGTATTCTTTACATTTACACAAGTTGCGGAATCTCATAGAAACGGGGGAAATGTTGAAAATGCACGTTCTACAGCACAACAAAATGGGTATAGGGAAAAATGCACGTGCGTAATCGACTTTGTGAAGTCATTAACTCCCAACAGAAGGCCTTGTTTGGATTATAGTATCTTTATAGAATCTAAATTACATTTGTTAACGTCTATTGATACAAAAAAATATTATACTTTTGTTGAAAAACCCATACAGGGACCTGCAGGTTCCCTCAAAATTTTACTTTTGAACGTAATTTCCTACAGGGCCTGCAGGTGTGGAGTGGAGCCTGTTTATAGGCACTGATCTATTCATTCACTAAAGTATCTCTTCAGGTAGTTGCACTCGACATTCTGAAACATTTGAGCCAAATGTCAAAAACAATCTGAACACTTCAACATAGGGTACCTATGCAATTTTCATGAAATAGTTACTACACCAGCCGGGGCCAGGTAACGTATCACCTCGTGCTTTGACACACATGGCAGGGTTGCCAAAAATTATAAGCCCAGTTCGAGGGCAGGACGTTGGCCTTTGAAAAAAAAGTTGCCGAAAACATAAAAAGCTCTCAAAATTGAAGTTAGGGAGCCATAATTTAAACATACTTTTTGCTGTTAATTTTGGACTCGATCAATTTCACCTGAACAAAATTTCACGATTCAAGTTATTTCTCAAAATTGAGCACCACTGGGGGTTCGACCTTTCGCTGAGAAGAGATTAGGAAGCATTCTTAACCCTTAACTAGCGAGCGGATTGTGGGCGAGGGTTGGGATTTTAAATCAATAAACCTCAACCGGAAATAAAAGGCGACTTCACGGGTATACTATACACAATCATTACACGTAAACAAATATAGAACGATCAACATCATGCACGATGATACTGTGATTACACGAAAGTTACAAAGGAAAGAACTTTCGTTTCCAGTAGGTGCTCACATCGCTTTCCTTATGTTCGCACTGATTGACCGCGCACCATTTGTCACCCGTCATACACGCTGCACAACTGACCCTACGGGCGGGTGTTCTTAATTGATTTCTATTATTATTATTATTAAAATGCACTTTATTAAGCCGCCTTTACAAAATAGTCTATGCTGTTTGTAGCAAGAACACATTGTGTGTGTCTATTGAAAGTAAAAGTAGCCAAAAATTCGCGATTCGATTTGGGGGCCTTTGCAGTTCGCGGTCATGTACCAAAAGTCGCCCATATTTGAATGAGCCAGGCATGTTGGCGGTATCACCTGGGGGGGGGGGGGGGGGGGGGGGGGCAAAGAAGGCATTTATACCAGGCTACCTCCTACTATGACATGCACGAAAATTTAATGATGGCCATTCTGTAGGGTTAGCTTAGCGAGCTAGTGGCCGCAATAGATTATAACAGGGGTCAAAATTTTAACGTGGTCCACTGTTGTTGAATTGCATACCAATTGTTCGTATGATCACAGGAGTAAACATGTATCGTTTGGTCTAATCTCCGACTTACCCCTACGGAGTTATAATCCGAAAACCGTTTATTATAGGTCAAAGGTTAAATTTAGCTTTAATTTCTGGAATAGTCTCATATTGTTTATAATGTTTCACATTAACATAAGAAATAGTTTTGACCATCTGCCATGTGTAAATTACCAAGTTAACACCTCATTAGTACTACCGCTATACCTCGTAGGGGTAAAGGGGTTATTGGGTGTAACTGGTAACTATAGATTGTACCTTGTCCAAACTATATACCTTATCTTATACTTGTGATTACATTACAAAAGTAGGAGACCATTTCCAATGAAATTGAAGCATTTTTCAATATTTGACACCACTGTAGACGCTAAATTTTAAACCTTTGACCTATAATAATGGTTTTCAGCTTATAACTCCCTATGGGTAGTCGGAGATAGTACCAACTATACTTTTATACGCCTTGTGATCATACTAACAATTTGGTATCAATTCACAACATGGACGATTTTTAAATTTTGACCCTGTCTCATCTCTTTCGAGCCCCTAGCTCACTTACGCTACCCCTACAGAATGGACATCATACATTTTTATGTACTTCCATAGTGTTAGGAACCCCTGGTACCAGTGACTCTTTGCCCCCCCCCCCCAGGTGATACAATAAGGCTACTTTGATGGCCTGGTTCATCCACTACCAGTTGGGCTACCAAATTGTGGATTTGGCAACATTGCTGATCATTGCACCGGCTTTGGCGTGCGTATGTTTATGCACTACTTCCTTATCACTGGGCAACGGCGCCGTTAATTGGCTGAGAGAAATATGTATAGACTAGTGTGTGAACATCATCCTTAATATAGTTTTGTCACTGCTCGCGTGGAAGCTTGCTTGTAATCATGGGGGGGGGGGGGGCAATCGCAGTCCGAAAACGTCGCTAGCCGAAAAGTAGTAGTCCGAAACGTCGCTAGTACCGAATATGGAAATAACGTATTGGTCCGACACGTCGTCAGTCCGCATCTTGAAAACACTTCGCTCGTCCGAATTATATTCGGGATAGTGACGTGTTTTTCATTTTCGAACTAGCGCAGAAGTGTTGAATTGTGGACATTGCGCTAGTCGAAAGTGAAAATACCCAACGTTTCCCCCGCTAGTCCCGACATGAGAATTCGAACTAGAACATGGACGTGTTTTCCTTTCGGACTAGCGCAGTGTTAAGATTGTAGTGACACTGCGCTAGTCCGAAAGTGAAAACATGTGCTAGTCGAAAGTGAAAACAGTCGCTAGTCCGAAAGTGAATGAAAAAAAAAAACGTCGCTAATCGAAAGTGAAAACCACGTCGCTAGTCGAAAGTGAAAAACACGTCGCTAGTCCGAAAGTGAAAACACGCGCGAGTCCGAAAGTGAAAAACACGTCGCTAGGCCGGAATGAAAATTCGGTCTAGCGATGTGTTTTTCACTGTCGGACTAGCGATGTTTAAAATGGTAGTGAGCTGCCGCTAGTTCGAAAGTGGGAAGAAAACACTTGCGCTAGTCCGAAAGTAAAAACACGCGCTACTCCAGCGGCGGCGAAACGTATTTTCAGGAGGGGCTACGTGGACTTTATCTGAGCAAATTTTCAATACTTTGCTCATCGTTTATTCGTCAGCTATGATTAGCGTGTATCGTCCACGTGTATAAATCAACAATTTGACCCGGGGAGGGGTAGGCCCCTTCACATTCAAAGGTGGAGGGCCATGCAACCCCCCCCCCTTCCGGTTCAGCCGCCGCTGCGTATTATAAAATACATTTTAAAACGTAGTTTTCTCTTAGCTTTGGGCCTTCGCCCCAAAACCCTCAGAGGCTGTATTTGTTGCTCTGTTTCTTCAAATCCCACAAATATAGGAACTATTCTAACTCGCAAGATGTATTATTAGCACAGAGGTATATAGAGGCAAACTAAGTTAATGTTCACAGGTAAAGAGATGGTGGTTTAACAACTAGATATAAGTGGTAGCCAACTGTTTAATTTTGGCAGATGTTCGGGATAGTTGTTAACATCCGCCCCGCTATCCTACCCAAAACCAAAAGTGTGATCCCCCCCGGGACCTACCAAAAAAAAATCAGATCAAGATCTGATCTGAATTTTTTCAAGCATGCTAAATCAAGTACGTTCGTCACTTCAATTAAGTAAATTACTATTGTTCCAGTATATAAAAAAACTCAAAAGTTTCAGTTCATGGCTTCTAAACCTCATGAACGATTTCCTTGAGCTTCATAACCTCTCTGTAATTTGGCGCACTAAAACACGACGTCTTTCTGACAAGTTGATTGGTATAAGCCGATATTCAGTGACCATGTTGAACTCTATCATGATACAATGGCGAAATAGGAATGAAAATTAAGTGTAAGTTGACAAATATACCGTAAAACCTGACATAGGCACCTTTGGAATGCTCGGAAGGCTGAAACATTAATAGAGCCCTCTTAACAATATAAAAGTTCGAAGATCAACTGTCAAATGCCCCGAATTTGAAGGGACGACACTAAATGTGTTGGTCGCTATAGGGCGCTTCACGGAAGGTTCAATAGATTAACTAGCGAGACCTGGCCTCCAGAACACCAAGGAATGTGGAGAGATACAAAGAAGTCACCTGCAGAAAAAATCTGATTTTAGGTTGAACCAGGTGCATGTATTGGAATCTTCGCATTGCATGATTATCTGAAAGTAAAAAAAGCCCATATCAACATACTTACTTTCCGTTGAAAGGGCCTTACGTAACATATGGAGGTACTCTCTTAAATTGAACAGATGAGCGTGAGGGAAAAGCCCAAATTAGGATTGAGAAATCAGTCTTAAAGATCAAAAACTCAAAACAAAATAATTGAATTTTCAATCAAAATTTTAGAATGTTACGACGAGTACTCAAGGTCAGAAAAGTAACCTCCGTGGTTCCATAAAACAAAATCACAAGGACTATTTGTAAGAAGATCGACTGACAAGACTAAGATGTAAATTCAAAGTAACATGATTTTAATATATATATAAACGTAAATCCCACAATATACACAATTAACAATGCCACAAAAATATTATAATTTCTACTATTTACGAACTCACCATGCACATAATCATTAAACTATTAGTTCAGGTCATGTTGGTTGCGCACCAGTCTCTGTAGACTCAGTTCCACAATAAATCTTGGCGAACATTTTTGCTGGTACAGTTCAACTAGTTTAACGAAATCGCAAAGTCCGTTGGGTCTAGACGGCCGATTAATTTGTAAAACTCGTATAGACTTGAAGAAATACTGGAAGAATAACTGCATCTTGAGGGTTGTATAACATTTGTCCATACAGGGATTCAGTGCATTAAAGGTGAATATCACTGGTACAGACGAAATGTTTATGCTGGAATTTTAAATGTAACCTTTGTTTTTCCAAAGGTACAAATTTGGCAGCTCTGACGAGATTTCTGAAATCTTTTAAAATGATATATAGCACATGAGATTTTTTATAAATCAAAATGTTATGAAAGGTCTCCACCGTCTGTTTGAGAGGGAGGTTACACTCGCTGAATGAAAACTCTTGTCAACTGGCAAAGGAAATAATTGAAACAGAATTTGTCCACAGAAAATTCCCATGATGCAACCCAAAACAAGGACGAAGACAAGGCGAAATTTCACAATCTTCTCAGTTCGCTTAAACATGTCTAAAGGAAGTCCACATCCGGTGCTCAAGTATTTTGGACATAGCAATTACACAAGTCTTTGTTCATCAAACAGGTGTGCAATCTTGATTCCTATAGAAAAACAAAGAACCTCTGTAGAGTTCTCAGAATGGCGAAGACACTGTGTTCCTCTTGTCCTCAGATTGCGGACATATTCTGACATGCTTCATCTCAGGAAGTTTCACACACTAGTCCCTTTTAGAACTAGGGTCAATTCAGATAAGTCATGCTTATTGCACACCACATTGCACGTTTCATATTAATATTTTCCAGTTCTCCTCACTTATAATGTAGATGATTAAATTTAACCTGATTTATTAATATAATACAGAAAATAATATAATATTCCAGGAGTATGTCACAAGACTTTTCCCTCAACTCAATCTTGTAGATTGCTTTTTCAATCTTTGGTTTTAAGAGAGTAGTCGAAAGAGTGGAGAGTGGAGTGAACGCCCAGAACCAAACGAAATACTTTAAGTAGGACAAAAGCGGATGGATCACATTTATTGAATCATTGAAGAGAACTTGTGTGGTTATGCCTTTGATTTAAATGGGTTGTCCGGACTTTACCAGGAGGGGTTCGTTCCCGAAATGAAGTCGTAAAATCTACGTTAACTATGTCATGCCCGGACGTGGACCAATTTGTCCAAGCACTGTGTTAATGGTATGAAAAGGTCTAATATGTAGGAAATACGCCTGAGTTAGTATCACGGTTAGGGTAAACATGAGTTTGGGGAACGGCCCAGGACATGATCATTGCTCTGCACTCCCGTCTACAGAATTAACTTCTGGTGGACCTGTACAGGATTTCATCCCATCCGTTAGCACAAATATTACTTTCATCACATTTGTCGAAGTGTAATGTATATGTGATCCTTTCTACGAAATACATTCAAATTGAATGTTGACTATTTTATTTTAGTGCATTTTACAAGAACATTGGTTCATTAACGTAAAAAATTTATGCTTAATGTTGCATTACAGTATTCTTTTATTTGCGGGGGGGAATGCGGAGAATTTTTTAGTATACAAATGCCAAGGATTCCTCGTTGGTCAAGTTGGCGCCATTTGTCAATGACAAGCTATTACACAAAGAAAGTAGAATCGGAACCAGCGTTACTTTTTCGACTCTGTAACAGCAAAATGACTAAACCCATTCAAGCACCACAGGTATTATGTGCATGTTATTAGCTCGCCAAAGCTGAACCAAATTGAATTACAACGGGAATTTCACACACGACCTGAAGAGATGCTTCGTTTGAAGATGATGTATGTTGGGTTTCTGTTGGGGGTTAAAATCCAGTTGAAATCACTATGAGCTAAACATTCTCGATGCCAATGCACAGTTAAAAGCTTTCATTCACATTGTATTTGTATTGAGCAAGACACCCCGTGTTTTATATGATGATTTATGATACCAGAACATAAAATGGCCAGCTGCTGTGAACTGTGTAATCCAAGGTACTGAACTGAGCCCTGGTAGAGAGCATGCCTTATCATTAGTGAATAACACACTCATCTATTCACCACTGTATTGATTATGACCATCGCGGTAATTATTTGTAGATTGGAATTGTTACCTTCCATCTCTTCTACTCCGTAACTATAAACTCCCAAGCTAGGAGTATAATCACCAAAATGAATGTGTTTGACGTCCTGGGGACTCAATAAAAAAGGTTTATTTTCGGGGTATAGAAAACGGGAATCGAAAAAGGGGGATCAAAAAACGGGGACCGAAAAAACGGGGTTCCCGCGTTGGAGCACCGTTGTTCGATCCCCGTTTTCTAAACACCCTATTAGAGGTAGAAAACGGGGATTGACAAAAGGGGATTAGTTCATTCATCTGCTTTGGTGTTGAATCCCCCGTTTTTCGATCCTGTTTTCTACTTCTATAGGCCTATATAGGTGTTCGTTTTCTTGCAAGGTTTAACAAAACAGACAAAGAATCTATTAACAATTACTATCTAGTGTGACAAAAGAACAATTTCAGTTCGAACATTGGGATGGACAATTCTGTAAATTTACCCAGGAGACTGAAATGTTATGTGCCAAATTTCACTATTAAAAAAATGGACTATGGCAACTATACCTTTTAAAACCTTAGAAGTAGCCCAATTAATTGGTACACCTTTTAAACCAATTTGAAACAATTTTGTACCCGGGCATGAAAAAGAGACCACCAGGAAAAGATCGTCCATGAAAAGCCCAAAGTCGCAAGAATTACCTTTTCCTGAGACAGTGATGGTGTGGTGGTGGTGGTAATAGTAATGTGATGATAATGATGGGTGTGGTGGTTTGGTGGTGTTGTGGTGGTGATGATGATGATTATATGATGACTTCCGCTCAAGCTTTTTCCTAAAGTTGAGGCAAATATAACACTATCGATGTCAACCGAAAACCAAAATAAAAAAACTGGTTAGAAGTCATTTTGAGACATAAATCGTTTTTGAACACACACTTTTTCTCCAAGTCTGGGAAATTTATTTTTAAAAGTTTTAACTTAAGCAAATAATGGCAATTTTTGAAGAGCGACACCACTTTCAAAAGTTGATATTTTGCACAGTTACTTGGCATTGTCTAGGACACATACTGCGACGAGAATGTAAAAATGCGTATTATCACAAAAGCGATTTTGTAAGAGAATTCGGGATCCCAGATTGGACTGAACGGCAGAGCTGGAAAATGCTACGTTTATGTCCGTACATGATGAAATTGTGCACCTCGAGAAAAAACCTCTAACTTGACCTTGCCAGAAACGATTAAAAACAACGGAATGATGAGGTAGACCAAGTACATGCGCTATTTCCCGGCATTTTCACATTGGAAGGCCGTTGACAGCAAGCCGTTAAATTATATCGGGGATCCCCGCTAATAAATCTATTCTAGTACAAATTCCTCGTTTGTGACCATAAGGACATTTCGAGCCAACCATTCAAGGTACGTTTACTAGCCAGTTACCAATGCAACGTGTAAAAATTCCAATTTTTGAAAAATTGGGTGGCGCACTTCAAAAAATGTGCGAATATTGCTTTAAATAAAAATATATACCAAAGCGGTGCTTTATTAAGTAGGCACTTGAAACGATATATTTCGATTGAAAAAAGCAAAACAAAAAAATAACAAAACCAACAAAACAAAACAAAAATTTAAAAAACAAAAAACAAAACATTTCGAAACCTCCAAGTCTCAACTGATTCCGAAAAGAGGCGAATCTACATTTTTTTACGAAATTGAGATTTTTGCATATTATGATTGTTATATTAAGCTCTTTTATATACTGAATTTAGGATTAAAGAATAAAAATGTTTGTTTTGGCGAATCACACCCAAACACGGGAAAAAGAGATTTGGCAAAAGGGGCGACTCTCATTCATTCCACCAGAGGGCGCTTTTTCCCGTGGTTCTACATTAAGTGGTTCTAGGGCCGTTAAATGTACAAATCACTTAATTTGAAAAAAGCTACAGATGCGTTTAGCATGTTAGCTTTTGTCTTAATGTTTCAATTTCTTAATTGTTTTCACTGAGAAAATGTGTTAAGCTATAGTTATGCTGTGTTACAAAAGCAGTAGAGGCATTGTTTTGTGTGCTCCCAGCAAATGCTTATTGGGGTTTGGGTCATATATTCGCGACATTAATTTCTCTTCAAACTTGATACATATGTTTTCATCGATCTGAACCACATAATTAAAGAAAACATCGGGGGTAAACCGATGTCGTTTTTGAAATAAAACCAATTATTAAAATAAAACATAGTCGCCCAAATGCACTACCTAAGGCTTTGAAAATAATTTTATTGAACATTCTTGGGTATAGCAAAAAAGGTTAGCTCGAAATATGTGAGTCATTTTTGATACAAGCTGCCGCACTCACAGGAGCTTTCTAATAAAAACCAAAACACAATATGGGGTCACAGAGGAACTTTTTGAGAAACTTCACCCAAAAATCCTTATTTTTTGAAGAATTTTGCTGGATGCTGTCCAAGCCACTACTTTATTGTAGGGGGGCTGCAATGTACACAATTCAGAGTAAACAAATCAGAGGGCGGTAAAAAACAGGGAGAAAGCGTGAAAGTACCACCCGTGATAACCTTTGTGCGATTCCGTGCCAAATTTCATGTTGGGGGGAGGTAGTTTAGTGGACAAGGTTACTAGCAACCGTTGTGTAAAAGGTGTTGAATGTATCCCACAACCTTGGTAGAATCAAAACAAAGTATCACCCTTAAGTCCAGAACGACTTTTCATGATCTTTGGTATGGTTACTGCTAAGCCAATGGTTTTTAATTGTGGCAAAGTTTTTTGGGATTGTTTTTATGTTCATCAATTTTACTACTAAACTACTTCCACCTTGGCTCTTTTAATATCCCTTTTGATTTATTTCCGCCTTTTAAGTATTCTTGGGTAAGATCAGATTAGAGCGGTCTTTCTGAAAATTACACAAAAGTTGGTCCCTGTCCAACTATTTCAAGAATAGTGCTATCCACCAAGGTTCGTTCGGACTCATCTAATTTGTGTAAGGGCCTGTCAAGGTTAGTGTGTTGGTTCTATACAAATTTCTGATATGAACCATTTTAAACATAACATGTATTCGATCTTACCAAACACATGTTATCCACTGCAGGGCAATCCTGTTCCGGTATTTTTTTGACGTTTAAAACAGCTATTTTGACCATTTTAGCACACAAACCACATGGTATTAACGGCGGAAATTTAATCACATTACGCCGTCAAACCCAAGGCGCAGCATCGGGGTCTCGCGTGATGTTTTGATGCGTAATGAAGCGTGCGCGTTTTTAATGTACTTTTGGCGCGAACGCATTTGGAAAACGAAAAAGAATATTTGAAAATGATCAAAAGCGGTAATTAGGGACCAGATGAAATTTCAATTTCTTCCCACACTTCAAACGACGGGGTCAAAAATATCACTATTTTTACATGGTCACTTTTTATTGACACTAGTCCATGGGTGAACTCAACCAACGTTTGGGGTCCATTTTCGTTTTAGAATCAATATTGAAATGACCCTAAACGGGTCAATTTCAAATGACCTAAAAATAGCATTCTTTACCAAAGGAGGTAGTTGATATCAAATACATTTGGGGTTATTTTCTTTATCAAGATTTTTTTTTTTTTGGCATCCCGATTTACCCAAATGACTAATTAAATATAGTCATTTTTTAACCCAAAAAGGGTTATTTTTTCAAAAAAAAAAAATGACCCCCACAATATAGTCATTTTCACCCAAACGGGGTTATTTTTAACCACTATTGGGTTCAATTTTTGACCATATCAGGTGGGGTCAAATTTGACCCCTTTTTAGGTCGGTGCATAATGGACAGTAGGCTACGTGGTCAAAAATTGAGCTTTTAGGGGTATTTTTGACCCCTGTTTTTTAAGTGTGTTCTTATTTCTGGAGTTAGAGACCAAAGATGTGTGATTCAATAGTACATAAAGATGTATGTTCATCACAAACATACTCAAGTTTAATGTTTCAAAGAAAAGTTATTTGGAAAGAGAAGCTTGAAATGGCTGAAAGTTCACTTTTTGTACAAAAACCCGGGAGTTTTCTCAATGTCAAATTTTAGCAAAAAAAGGAAAAAACTAAAAAATCCCAAAAATAAAAAAAATTAACCGAAGTAAAAAGGCCAAGGTTTAAACTTTCCCACGATAGGAATCGATCTTCTCTAGGAAACGGTTCTTCAAATTTTTATTGTCGATTCTAACTAAGATATCTCCAATATATACTCAAATTTTGGAAAAAAAACTAAAAAAAATCACATTTTTTGGGACATTTTCGAAAAAGTAGGCTCTATTTAAAAAAATGAGAAAACCATTCCTAGACAATGGTGTCTTGTTTATAAAAACTAAAATAAGAATATGAAAATTACAATGTTTTGGTAGCTGTCTGAAATTTGGGGCAAAATCACGTTTTTTTAGTTATTTTTCTCTCAAAATACGGAAAGTGTTATTAAAATTAATGCCACACGGGTCATCGTCCCAATTACTTTTAAAAAGGTATACTTTGACATACAATAATCAATATTTGCCAAAGTTACAAACCAAATAATATATATCGGAAACTCAGGTTGACACTGTCCTTAAATGGGCCAATTTCATCAAGCGTCTTCAAAAAGCAAGTTTGAACAGATCAGAAGTATGATAACTGGGACTATCATAGATTAAAAGACCAATTTATAGAAGACAAGGTGCAAAAGAGTTCTGGGGGGGGGCACTTTGTAATTCTATAGGGACCTGACATTTATAAACCTATGGTGACCTACTTGACCTATGAAACTTTACTGTACCAGTGTACTAAGAAGTGGTCGCTAGACCAATATTGATTTAACCTGATTGACAAATAGTCCTAGGTATTAGGAGAATGGATAACGAAGTAGATGTTGTTATTCAATAAACACGAGTGGCTTTGTGGTGATAGTTGTCGAAGGGACCAAATAAATTTTAGTGCGCATGTCCTTAAAAAGTAAGCTTTCTTTTGTTAAACCAAGTTCCAATGACATCACCCATTAAGATCAAAATCGCCATCGGAACTTATTTTGAGGACGGAGCTTCAAATGAGTAAGAAAGTGATCGTCTTCAGGAGGACGATAATACATACCAAACAGGATTGGCTTTGTTTTTGGTAAAGGATTCTAAGCCAAAGGTTTTCGAATGTGAACAAACAACACCCTCAAATTATCATACGTTGTGTGATATTTAGCCACAAAAAATTATTTTTTTCTATACTCTTTGTTTACACAAAACTGATTCGCAAATTTGAGAGGCGCCGTGCTTATGACTTTTTCCATTTAACATTCTTTATTCATTACGTATACATTATACGGAATAAGTCTCTCGGTTTTTAATGTAAATCAATGAATCTGCACCACGTCAAAATGTAAGTATTACAAAAGATTTCGATATGAGCTCCTTCTGCATATATGTTAAATACAAACATTTAAGTTGAATATGTTAAACAGCACCTATGCCAATCAAAAATCACTGTGCTAAACCCGAATTGAAAAGCACTGCGTTAGTCCGAATTTGAAAAACGCAAGTCCAAAAATATCGGGGACTAGCGCAGTGTGTTTCAAATTCGGACTAGAGCAGTGTTTATTAAACCGTAATAAACCCACTGCGTGTCCGAATACATTTTCGGACTAGCGGGCAGTGTTTTCAGATTGGACTAACGCAGTGGTTTTCAGAGTCGGACTAGCAGCAGTGTTTTTCAGATTCGGACTTACGCAGTGTTTTTTGCAGGATTGGACTAGCGCAGTATTTTTAGATTCGGACTTAGCGCAGTGTTTTCCAGATTCGGACTAGCGCAGTTTTTTCCAGATTCGGACTAGCGGCCGTGTTTTCAAATTCGACTGCGTAGTGCTTTTCAGATTCCGGACTAGCGCAGTGCTTTTTCAGAATTCGGGACTAGCGCAGTGTTATTAACTGTTATAAAAAATAATTCCTTAGTCCAAACATCTTTCGGATAGCGAAGTGTTTTTCAGATTCGGACGAACGCACCCATTTTCAATTTCGGGAAACTAACGAAGTGTTTTCATGCTGAAAGTAAAACAATGCGCCAGTCCGAACTATAATTTCGGATAGCGGCAGTGCTTTTCAGATTTAAATTTCGAAATAGCGCATGTTCGGGATGATGACATGCTTTTCATATCGGGGATAGCGGAACTATTTTTTTCCGGACTAGCGAACCCAAAAATGGTTTTCGGACTGACGCCCCCCTAAAGATAGGATTTTCTGTGTTGGGACTAGCGACGTTGGACTACGCGACGTTTCGGGACTAGCGAAGTGTCGGGACTAACAAACGGTACCTATTCTTTACCGTTGTAGGTGGACTATGAGATGACTGAAGAATAACCATCATAACCGCAGTAAGTAACTTTTTTAAGTACAGGCCTATGAATTACATAATTGTTTTACGGTGGTCATGTTTTTATTATTGTGAGTAGGGCCTCTTCCGCCAGCAGTTGCATTTATTTTTTTCTTCAGGGAAAAGCCCCCTACATCTGGCCAATCCATCAAATAAGTGTGGGTATCTGGTATGCCCCAAGGGAAAACGGCGCCGTTGATTTTGTCTAAAATTGATTTATTCTGTATGCTTGTTAAGATCAATAGGGACCAAGACTGTCAGAAATGATGAAAGTACAAATTTTCAGGACCGCTTCCCGTTCCAAGAGGGGTTGCATTTTGTTGAAACTGTTGAAGAGTTGTTCGTATGTCTATAGGAAGCAAAAAACGCACTATTTACAGGATGCGCTTTGGTCAAAAAGATGTATCAATGGTCTACATGGTCAATGGGGTCATGCATGTCTGGATGTACAAACAATGCCAAAACAGTTTGTTGTTTCAATTTAGAAAATAAGAATCATTGACACTTACCCTTTGAAAAACATCCATATTGATCATTTTAGCCCAGGATGACCTTGAACATTTAGAGCCCTATGCTTCTATAACTAATTAGAAACTAGACAAACACTTACACCTTATTTATAAAGGACGGTAGAGGGTGTAGCATTTTACTGGATTTAAAACCTTCCCCTGTTTAACTTTCCCCCCTTTACGGAACAGAAGCAGGGGTCTAAACTATTACACCTCCATTTTCG
Source organism: Ophioderma brevispina (assembly GCA_023653785.1). NCBI lineage: Eukaryota > Metazoa > Echinodermata > Ophiuroidea > Amphilepidida > Ophiodermatidae > Ophioderma > Ophioderma brevispina. Next base: position 124,012 of record JAMKCH010000151.1, on the reverse strand, counting down.
ACAGCCCTAGGAACCCAATTGAAGCCAGAAGGCAAAAACAAACATTGAAATTTGAGCCATTTGAATATTTACCGGAAAAGCCATACCGCCACTATTAGTCCAAAACTTGTAACTAGGTGAAGGATAATGCAAAACCTGGATTCTGGAAATACCAACGGGGTCGAGCGAGTAGCAAGCTCTATGTGAGCGTGTCAAATTGAAATGGCAAACACCCTTTCTCTGTTGCGGGGCATTTCACATTTAACTAGAATTTTCGAGGTTCTTGGCTTCCAGGGTTTAAGGTTTTGTGGCAGGTCTTGGGGGGATGGTTGGGGGGGGGGGGAGCTGTTAAATGTGGGTGCCAGTGGGTATGTTGGCGGTGGTTGTGATGCTTTCAGTTAAGAACCTTATCGGTCGCTCTTGAACCATTGTTGATAACTGAGGTTGGCTGGAATTTGTATGTTGAATTGAAGCCGACATTTTTCCTGCAAGTTGTTTTAGATGTTTTGAATGGAGTCAAAGAGAATTGTAATTCCGTGGCTGCATGCCCAGGCGACTTGCAAGTAGGTTGACTGTTTACTGGAATAAGTTGCGCATCTCATCTTATCTATCTTCCAATCATTACATCACTCAGTAGTAGTATTGTTGTACTCGGTGAAAAAGGTGCTGAGTCACAGGAACAAAGATCAACACGTGGCAGAACAAAAGACTGGTGCAATTAAAAAGAGATGTTCCGCGTTGCTGCTAAGCGGAGTGTGAGTGGCTTCAGACGACTACGGAAAATTCAGCATGACTGAGCTGAACCCAGTAAAGCTGGTATGGTGGTTCCAGATGCAGATGTGACATTGGAAAAAAAATCTGTGCTGTACGAGAAATTCTACAGTGGTGCTGTTGTGCTGTTTGGTGGTGGCCCCTAGTTTTTTTTTTTTCTGATATATACCACACATGCAAGGGTTTGTAGGTTGAATGATGTCCCAGAATGAAGCCTTTAAGTTTCTTGACAATTGCTTGGAATGATATGACGCCATGGTGTACAATAATGCAATTCATTCGCGACCAATTTTTTTGTTTATTTATAAAGATTTTTTATATTCTTTGTTTTTAGTTTGATTTTTAATTTTATAATGTATAGACTTGTTATTCAATAGTGTTTATTTTGTTTTTAATTTATGTCATTGGGTATGTGTTCATTTTTAATTTTATTATTTAGTTTCTATTTAACCTATTCATTTCTTCTTTAATTTGTTTATTTAAATTTTTATTTGTAACGATTTTCTTTATTTCTTTATTAATTTTTTAGTGTTGATTTTATTTGTTTTTATTTTTCATTTACCTTTTTTAGTTATAAAATGTATATGGATGTATCAAAAATTTTGGTTTTAATTTTTTATAAATTGTATTTGTGTTTATTACTTTTGTTTTATTTACTTTTTAGTCATCTTTATTTTGGTTTAGTTTAATTATTTAAGTTTATTTTCATTTTAACGATATATATTAATTAATTTTTTTGTGTCTACGCTTTGATTTTATTAATTTTTAAAATATTTTTATTATCCCCTCTTTTATTTTTCATTTTTTCTTACCATTTTGTTTGGGCTTTTATTTTTTATTATTTGTGTCGTTTTCTTTTTTTTATTTTTGTACTGATTTTTGTTTAATTTGGGTTTCCATTTATAGTTATATTCCATTTTATATTTCTATTCCTTTTTGGGGAGGCGCTATATAAATATCTGTTATTATGTTTTGTTATTTCGTTTTTAATGATTTATTTTAAAGACATTCTAAGACTAGTGTACACGGATTTGATTTGGTTTTAATTTTTAAATTATTTGTTATTATTTTCCTCATCTGTTTATGATTATTTCGTTTTCTTTATTTTTATTTCTAATTTGTACTGATCGTTTTCCTTTTATCTTTCATCTCCATTTGTTATTTTATTCATTTTATTTGTATTAATGTCTTTTGTTCTGCTTTAGGCCTATCTGTATGACTTTTGTGATGCTCATATGTTAAAAGAAACATCTCTGTTTAACAACACCCAAACAATAACCCACAATGTCCCTAAACGTACAATAAACAAAGAAATACCCCCCCCCCACCCCCCCCCCCCCCCAAAAAAAATAAAAATCACCGAAAGTTGAATTCAAACCCAGACCAACGGGTCCTACTTTGAGGAACCATACACTGACTATTGAGGTAAACCACCATTTCAAGCGCCAATTAGCTGTGTAACGTTTCGCTAGTTATTACCGCACCGCATTCTGGGTATTTTTCAATGTAAACAACGTATAACTAAACTGGCCGCTCTTCAGAAAGAAAGAGTATTGCGAATACATAATCTATCATTACAAAAATATTCAGCAAAACACACGAACATAATCATTGGGGAAATGCCACACAAAATATACTGAGGTTCGCCTTCGGGTGCTGCAACAATATCATTGGTTATGTCGGTCAAAAAGCTCTTCCAGGTAACCCCACCCCCCCCCCCGCTTTACCTAGGGGGGGACACCTCCCCCCCCCCGCGCATATACCCACTTACCCTACGTTATAAATCGCCGGGGGAATCGGGGAAATCCAAAACCGTCCTAATTTCCTTTTTTTGCAACCGGGTATTTTATTTTCACTACAAATATAACGCGATTTTTGAAAAAAATCCGCTCTCCAGAAAGCGGAGTTTTCCGTTCCGAATACATCTTAAAACGTCATAGCTTATCTCGTACATACTTCAAAATCTAGTATCGAGTAAACAAACCCATAACTAACTTTCATTGAACAAAAAAACCAACAATTTTACAAATACAACCGTTTTTTACACCAAAACAACTTTAAACTAAAAAATTACAAACAAACCGCAAATTTCTAGGGGTCAAACACCAGGCATTATACAGTACTTGCAACTACCATTTGCACCGGCCGAAATTGCCCTACATTACGGAGATCCGCAGAACATCCAAAAAACGCTCCAAAATGGCCCGAGTAAAATAATAACAAGCGGTCACAGGTTTATCCATTCCAGAGCCAATCGGGCGATCAGCAACATAATTGCATTATCTATATCGCAAAACCAAATGGCTAAGTGACGTGGGATAAATTTCGGGTCTAGGCGATATTCTTACCAACAGGTGAAAAATGCTCCTTACCCATGATACTTATCGGCGCGGCTACACGTCACTTATTGACATGCTCACATAATCATCTACATTACTAAAAAAACCAACTTTGTGGGTTTGTTTGTTTGTTTGTCAGTATATGCGATTCGCCGTCCTTTAACATACGGGTATGACTTTTGGTATGGTGGTAGAGCTTTGCCGTACGAGTTTAGTGGTCACGTTTTCGAGGGGTCATTTGGGGTCAAAGGTCATCCAGGGGTCATTATTGGGTAACTGGCCGTGCTTTGATGTATGGATATGAGTTTTGGTATGGTGGTAGAGTTTCGCTGTACGAGTTTAGTGGTCACGTTTTCGAGAGGTCATTGGGGGTCAAAGGTCATCCAGGGGTCATTATTGGGTAACTGGCCGTGCTTTGATGTATGGATATGAGTTTTGGTATGGTGGTAGAGTTTCGCTGTACGAGTTTAGTGGTCATGTTTTCGAGAGGTCATTTGGGGTCAAAGGTCATCCAGGGGTCATTATTGGGTAACTTGGCCGTGCTTTGACGTATGGATATGAGTTTTGGTATGGTGGTAGAGTTTTGCCGTACGAGTTTAGTGGTCACGTTTTCGAGGGGTCATTTGGGGTCAAAGGTCATCCAGGGGTCATTATTGGGTAACTTGGCCGTGCTTTGACGTATGGATATGAGTTTTGGTATGGTGGTAGAGTTTTGCCGTACGAGTTTAGTGGTCACGTTTTCGAGGGGTCATTTGGGGTCAAAGGTCATCCAGGGGTCATTATTGGTAACTTGCCGTGCTTTGATGTATGGATATGAGTTTTGATATGGTGGTAGAGCTTTGCCGTACGAGTTTAGTGGTCACGTTTTCGAGGGGTCATTTGGGGTCAAAGGTCATCCAGGGGTCATTATTGGGTAACTTGGCCGTGCTTTGACCTATGGATGTGAGTTTTGGTACGGTGGTAGAGTTTCGCCGTACGAGTTTAGTGGTCACGTTTTCGAGGGGTCATTTGGGGTCAAAGGTCATCCAGGGGTCATTATTGGTAACTTGGCCGTGCTTTGACGTATGGATATGAGTTTTGGTATGGTGGTAGAGTTTCCCCGTAATAGTTTAGTGGTCACATTTCGAGGGGTCATTTGGGGTCAAAGGTTTTTTTTTTAATTCTTTGTTTTTGGATAAATTGGCCGTGCTTTGACATATGGATACGAGTTTTGGTATGGTGGTAGAGTTTCACCATACGAGTTTAGTGGTCACGTTTTCGAGGGGTCATTTGGGGTCAAAGGTCATCCAGGGGTCCTTATCAGGTAGCTTAGCCAATGTGGCATGGTGGTAGAGCTTTGCCGTACGAGTTTAGTGGTCACGTTTTCGAGGGGTCATTTGGGGTCAAAGGTTCATCCAGGGGTCATAATTGGGTAACTTGGCCATGCTTAATGACTGACTTAAGTGCTCGTTGGTGCTATTAGGTCGAATACAGTCCCTTCTGAAAACATTCCAGTATACTTATCTAGCGGGTATACTCATCTAGCGGGGGCCCGCGCGCAGCGCGGGCTCCCCGCTAGTTGCACCTAAAAGCACACAAACCACTAAGCCTACAACCAAACACCCAAATACACACACACAGACACACATGGAAGATATAGAACTGCGATCAAAAATTATATTCATAATTGCAAATCGAAGATGTTTGAACCAATTTGAAATGGTGCATGGACCAGCTGACACGTGTGTTATTAACGGTCGTGCAATAGACCTAGTTATCGCTTATTTCAAGTCATGCAATAGACCTACTTATATAGCTAATTATTTCAATTGTAAGAACCGAACTTTGTGACAACCGATTTATCATTTGCTGACAAACCATAATAACTTCCTTCCTAATATGGTATTTTCAAGTTCGCCTTTGGTATCGGTGATTTGGCTTGGTATCATTGGTATCTTGGTATATTGTTTGGTATTCCATTATCCATTTGTTGTGGTCAGAAGAGCAATGGCGGGGTATCAGATCTATTAGCTTCTGGCACCTGGTTTCTGGCATACCATTATACATTATATCACTCATACATAAATTCAAGACAGTTCATTGGTTTATTACCGTTTGATAGCATGTGTGATAGTTTTTGCTATCACTACACTGCGCCAAAATACGCCTGCTCCAATCCTCGGACTCACCGATTTGTATATAGGGTGAACCTAACCACCTAACTCAAAGTTGTGACGATGAGATATGAATTTAACATTATTTAAAGTTATAGAAATTATGATTAGTGATATAAAACAAATATTAACTGCCTTAAATTCGTGTGATGGTAGAAATATCATCACTCAGTGAAAGATGTATGTCCCATTCCACTCGCCGTACCGGCTCAGTACATTACATCTTTCACTTCGTGATGATATTTCAACTATCACACTTATAGTCAGTTAATTTCGTATAATATCAAACATTGTATTAGCATAATTTTACTAGCGTGCCCACGGGGACGTATGTCCGTACATCTGCAAAAAAATATAATTTTGTCATTCTGTCTGTAAACTTACAATATGATAACACAAAAATGCACAATACCATTCAAGTGAAATTACTTTATCTACTGAGTCAGTACACAAATGACGGCGACGCTGGAATCATGTGCTCAGTGGAAACCTTCCTAATTATAAAGACCCCCCAAAAAAGTAACGCAGCATGTCTAAATACCCCCATAGGTTACAAACCATTGGTCTTTGCACGAAAACATAAAATTATATAAATAGTTCGTTTTCTTCCGTAAATTTTGATACCCTTCTTGCCCCATTGCGATCAATATTGCCAACACAATGCCCATTATAAGAAAATCCCTCCCTTTTTAAAAGTTGCAATAAAAGGTATAGCCATATTGATTTGCCATTCAGTGAAAGACCTCATTCTGCCCGTGGAGTGTGTGTCACTTAATGCATGGTTGTGTATTGTAACCTTGTAATAATGTCTTTATTTGCAACTTTGAAAATGTGACACATTTTCGTAAAATGGACATTGTGTTGGCGATATTGATCACAATGAAGCAAGAAAGGTGTCAGAATTTACGGAACAAAACAGACTATTGATATCATTTTATGTTTTTGTGCAGAGACCAATGGTTTGTAACTTATGTGGGTATTTAGACATGCTGCGTTACTTTTTTTGGGGTCTTTATATGAAAATTAATGCTTTTATGTCAGTCGATATTAGTCATTTCTGATCTGAAATGAGTTATCTTTCCTTTTAAGGATATTGTTAACCATAAATAGCAACAAAATAGATAAATTTTAACTTTAATATATTATAATAAATAGTTTCACCAATTTTAATGATTAACATTCTTGTTTTACACAAGCGTTATGTAACATAAACCTCACACTGAATTTAACTACTTCAAACCTTGCCTTTGTCCAATGGCTGGGCGAATGTTAACGAGACGTCCTTTGCGTCAAATTTCTTAGAAGGGTGAAACATGCGCGGAACAAGCCGACAAGTGAAATACTATCCTTCTGGCTGGTAACCAAATATCCAGGGTTTCCTTTCCATTTCTTCCTTCCCGTTCCTTCTTCTGTTCTCTCGATTCGTCTCGTCCATCCTTCACTTCCTTCTCTACCAGACTCTCCAAAGCTCTTCACAATGCCCTTGCATGTGTTAGCGCCAACCAGAGTGTTATTTGTGTGACCAGTCGAACTAAAAGAATTTGTATTATGTTTCTCCAATAATACTCCCCTTTTGCCTCAACGCAACACAATTTCACGGAGGGATTTCATATTTAACCCTCGTCTAACCAATATATATTTCTCTAAAACGTATAACTGGGGATGGTGTTGTTGCAAATCCCAAATCCGTCCCTCTTAATTTTGCTTACGTTCGGTCATTCATTTGAGGGTTTTTTTTTTGTGTGTGTGTTTTGGCCACACATGAACTTGCGTTAGACTAGAACACCAAAATACACATTCCTTAAAGACTGTGTTCTGATTTATATTTATCGGAGAGATATTTAAAATTGAACGAGCTATTAAAAATCATCGCTCAAATGACCTTGAGCTCGATTTGATAGGAAATTCATATCATTAGCCAGCCAATGGTTACTCAAAAGTTGTATCATGTTTTATCATGTAATGAGAAATACTGTAAGAAAGGTGGTTGACCTCAGGGTAAAAAAAAGGTTTGTGAAAGGTTTGTAAAATGAAAGAATCGAAATAAATTAAGCATAACAAATTGGTATAATCTTTAGTAGCGATTGTTTAACACTCTTATTTCAGTGTTTATTGATGTGTTTATTGATAAAAAGTCTCTCTCTTTTTATATAGAAAACACAAGCAGAAATATTGCACCATTTCATGTAAACTGTGGTTCCTAAATAGTGCTGCGGTCTATAAATGACAAAGAAGTCAAGATTGAGAATACAAACGAATCACATGCAACATATCTGAAATGTGCAGGTGAACTTGGTGCATATGCTTTATTCTCCACGTGTTTGGATGATCTGGAGGGCAACCCAAAGCTCATTCAACTTAATTTAGCTTCCATGAAAGGGCTCTGCAGATTTAAAGCATGTACTTGCATCAAGTTCTTTCAGATGGATATGTTAAACCTATGGCTCACTATAGAGCAGGAGCAGAATATCATAGGGGCCTTATTTAAGGAGTTCGTTTACCTCCCACTACAGAAAAGGTTTAACACCTTTGGTTGTTAGTATGGACTCTCTACATCATTGCTATGTAGGTAGGTAGTACTCTCCAATTGTGGTATCACTTTTCAATAGGGGCCAATTTAAGTTTACACAGGGGTCAAATTTTTAAAATGCCCCAATCACGTTGAAATGTATTCCAAAAATTCCAAAAATGTATAGTTTGTACCAGCTACGACCATTTGTTTTGGAGTTATAGGGTAAAAATGACAAAAAATGGTAAAAAGGGTCAATCTCAATTTGTACAGGGGTCAAAATTAAAAGTTGATTATATTTTAAATACTTGCAAATTATTGCCTGTAGTAAGAGGACTCCTAAAAAGTATATTTTTTATTATGTTAAATGCTTACTTACGGAGATAAGGGTCAAAGAAGGTCAACACCAATTGGATTATGTTACCTGTTTTGTCCCATAACATGGTAACTATGCATTGCAGATGGTACAAACTATTCCTTATTTTGACACATTAAGCTAGATGAACAACTTCTTTCATTTTTACCAAAATTGAAGCAACTTCTGATTTTGACCCCTGTACAAATAAAAATTGACCTTTTTTTTACCATTTTAGCCATTTTTACCCTATAACTCCCAAACCAATGGTCATAGATGGTACAAACTTGACATTTTTGGAATCCTTATGACTAGACGGACAATATCGTCGCTGGGCGTGAAAAACCTCATATGTGCATTTGACCTTTAAAAGCAAAACCTTACATGTAGTAAAAACGGTTACATGACAAAACCTCATATGTAACATTTTCGAGAGACACCAAAAACTGAATAATTTGCTGTAATGCCATGCACTAGAAAGGTTTCCTTTCTAAATATATTTAGGTAATTATTTACTCCAGATTCTGAAATAAAGTACCATATGACTTACTATCATATTTGGCATGAAATTCAAAGTAGAACCCAATGTGACCAAAATGCACATATGATGTTTTAGCACTGGGGCCCACTTTTTACATATGAGGTTTTGCATTTGACCTCTGGAGTTACATATGAGGTTTTTCCCGCCAGCGACGATATGGCATACATTTCAATATGTTTGGAGCATTTTAAAAATTTGACCCCTGTGTAAACTTAAATTGGCCCCTATTGAAAAAGTGATACCACAATTTGAGAGTACTACCTACCTAGCATTGATGTAGAGGGTCCATACTAATTACCAAAGGTGTCAAACCTTTTCTCTAGTGAGGGGTAAACGATGATGTTTGACCTGGGACCGAGCTCCTCCTCTACTACTATGGGTTTTAATGATGGAAAGAAAATCACATTTCCGTACATTCCATGCTTATTTTTTGTATATATTGTACCAAAATACTCGCACTAACTCTAGTAATGTATACATGTTGATTGTATTTCTAGCGTAGACTTTACTCATACGGTTGATTACGGTAATTTGCAATATCCGATTGGTATGCCACCTCATTATTGCGGGCCCTAATAAATACCGTCATCTTTGTATCTGGTATGCTCAATCGATTAAAAACAAGACAACTACACTGTTGTTCATAAAGTTGGAATAAAACATTTTTTACCACTTTATTGGTTTTCTTTCAAACATCTTAAATTTTCCTCAAATGGCATAATTGAGGACAATTGGCCCAACTCATTATGACCAAGATTAAAGACTATATTTTCAGAGACATATGTATAAACATATAATGTAAGAATACAGGTTATACACCACTAACTCACTTATGCGCAGTAGTCTATGGAAAAATGGCACCTTTGACCATGTTTCTTACACATTTAGAAATCTCACAGAGGAAATACAACAATACCACACCAAAGTACAAGAAAAATCAACAAATAAGCAAAATTTCAACATATGGTGACCAGAACATTTTTAGTTACGAATCACGCACCACATCAGACCGCCCAGCACAAGATACTCCATAGTCGCTTCAGCGTGTAGTGGACAAATCGATGTGAAATTGATGAGCGCGGAGTAAAGTGCCTCAAATTTAATGTCCAAATGCCACTAACTTTGAGAAAACATACCAGTTTACCATGTCAATCATGAAATTCCATCACTTTCTTTATATAACTAGTGCAATTTTCAAACATTTCAAAGCATTTTGTTCAAAGTAGTTTTTGCAAAAAAAAAGGAGTACATCCAAGATTTGGTATGTACCTACAAGGATTGGAAATTTAGTTGATTAATGCGTTCGTAAGAATCCTGTAAAACATTTCACGGTCCATGAATTTATTAGTTTTACTGTCAGTGATGAATAGCGAGGAAGGCCCGTAGGATCCCATTTGTAATTTTTTTTTTCAATTGGGCATTTGTTAGCCAAAGGAAACGCAATTAAAAGAGAGGCAATTGCAAGAAAAACTATAGCCTTAGTATTCGGGAGCCGAAAAAAACAAAATGTTGGTGCCCGCTATAATACACTTAACTGTTAAGGGTTTGCTCTTGTAAGTCAAGTAGGCGAAGGAATAAGTGAAAGCAAAAGTGACGTTAATAAATGAAGTTAATGACTGAGAGTGGTTTACTTTTTGTTGAATGACAAATATGCATGTGCGTGTTTAGCTTGACAACGTCACCTTGCCCGGAGGTGTTCGTGTTATTATTTGTCTCAAACTAACGCGTGCGCATTGATTTGTGTCATTGTTCTCTAAATAAACCAAATCTACCAAAACTAAGTACTTAAGAAAAAAAATTAAATATTAGGTATATGAATAGGATTAAGACAATTAAAAGCGTGTATTTTATAGTCTGCGTGACTAGCGTTTTTATAGATTGTTACATACAAGTTTACCAACATGATCAAATTAATTTCCGTAATTAATTGTTCATAATTTGAAGACAAACTCGTCGCCATCCCCAATAATTTCAAACGTTAGATGCCGGTAATAATAACTATATAACTGTATTTCTTCAGGATATTTTACCGGTGGTTGCAATTTAGTTTTAAATTACGCTACCATAATCATGATATGAAATAGATTTCGGTTTTTTTTATAAACAAACAACCAAACAAACAGACGAACAAACACACACACACACACAAAGACAAAACCGAACAAAAAGGTAGCTTGCGAAGTAACATTGCGATTAGGTTAATGATCAGTAATAATCATTGTAGTAAAAGCTTTGAACATAATAACTAATATGATCGAGTTCATAACATCATGGTGGGACAAGCGAGTGATAAAAGCTCGTATCTGGTAAGCGAAAGCGAAACAAATGGTGCTAAGTTATTTTAACCCTCGTCTGGAATGTTGGGCAACGCTGGGCAGGTCATTTATGTATAAAACAAAAAGTAGGGGTCCAAGGATAGAGCCATGCGGAACCCCTAGAAGCCACTGGAAGTCAATCAGACTGAACGCAATCCACGACAACACGTTGACGACGATTTGTAATATAAGCTTCAAACCATTTCAGGAGACTGAAAACCAAAAGAAGGGAGTTTGTAAAACAGTAATTTATGCGAAAGGCTATCGAAAGCGTTGCAAAAAACAAAAACAGAAAACAAATAAACCATATCGACCTGTCCAGCGTTGTCCAAGGCTAAACTAACTTCATGAAAAATGTCAAGCAACTGGGTAACAGTGGAACGTTCTTTAATACAGCCATGCTGAAGATGGTAGAGCCTTTATATTAGATAAGGAAAGCCAAGTTGAGACAATTGCCCTCGCCACCGTTATAAAACAATGAAAATGACAATTTTGAGTAAGTTATTTTTAAAACAAAAGGACAGGATTATTGCCAGAAGATATTTGTAGTTAAAAGACATTATTCAACTTTTGAAGGTTGAACCTTCTTCAAATGATCTAAGGGCAAACTGGAATGGGGTAATTTGAAGTAAAGTTGGATAATAGCCTTTGTTTTTCAAAACTGTGACCGTATCATCAAAAATTGGACAGATGTACGAATCGTTCGGCATTCAGAATCGGTATGACATTTGAATAATTCTCAGTAAATTTGAATTTATAAGCACCAACTGCGAGGGTTGCATTATTTTGGGACACTCTGAAGTAGTCACCATTAAAAAACAGCAGTTAATTCAACTCCATATCTGAACATTATTAAAATTTGCTTTTCTTTGAAATTATACACTCTCAACTTGACAAATTTTCTTTAAGTCTTTCAACTTTTGTAACTTGGGGGAGAAGTAGAGACCGTCCTTGTTGTCTCCCCTGTTAAGCTGCGTAGGGAAGCAAAAGTTTAAAACTGCGAAACACTGTTTTCCATAACACATTCTAAGTATACCCATATCATGACTAACCTCAGCGCATGCCCTTTTCTAAGTCTCCTTAGACTAGAGTGGAATCCATTATACAAATGATTGGGAGGGTTTTCCAGTGTCAAAAGTTCCATCATTGCTGATAATTGTGTAACAATCTCCTTGCGATGTCCTATGAGAGCACTGCAGGAAACCCACAGAGGAATCAATAACCACCGCCCACCATACCAGGAAATGTTTCCTTGTCACCGAGAGACCACAATCGACATTACTGGTGCTATATTTGTGAGAAAAGGCACCACAGTAGAAGCAAACTCAATGTCTGATGCTTAACACCATCGAATTCCTCACCATTGAGCTTAGCTCTGTCATAGTTACATCTGTTTACAAACCTCCATCATTAGACTTCAATCACCCTCAACTCACCCTTGGAAGTCCACAACGCACTTCTTCATTGGCGACTTCAACCGCCATAGTACCCAATGGGGCTACATTGAATACTAACAAAGCTGGACAAGCTGTCGAAGAATGATAGACAGTCACCATCTACGTCTCCTTCACGACTATAAACTGCCGCCATCATTTCATAGGCCCGCTGGAAGAAGGTTATCAACCTGATCTGAGCTATTGTTTGCAAAAACATCTCTAACCTTTAGCAAGATTGTTCTGGATATCCTGTTCGCACAAACTCACATCGACCAATCGGTAACCAAGTCAACGCTGCAGTAAGATCAAACAAAGTGCCTTTTTAAGCGCGCTTTAACTACAGGAAGCAGACTGGCAAGGATCACTGATGACCTGATCACAGAACGTGAAGAGGATTGCTCAAAACCCCATACCTGACCAATTTGCTCACCTAGTGAACAAGACGGCACGGAGATTCATACCCAGATTCTGTAGGACGGAATATACCAGGCCTTTTCGCCAAGGATGTGCTAGAAAATATCAAGAGTAATAGCACCATGTTTGAAGGCTGATCCTTTTTCGGCTGAAACACTGCTAAAGGTGAGGAAATCTCGGAGAGGATCCTCAGGAAAAAGATTAAAACCTGACACACTTTAATTGGACTCCATCGATAGACCATAAAAGCAAGAAAGCATTGTCTACTATCCGAAATCTTCGAGGGATTCCAACAGAACCTCCACATCATCCAATGTCACACCCAACCCCAGTTGCCCACCAACTGCTTTTTAAATGGCAAGTGTAGCAAGCAACCCAAGAAGATCAAACTGACCATGAGAGGTATGAAGTGGTGACCCTGTTTTCACTCGCCCCTTCACATTGGACGAATTGGAATCCGGTATTGCTAAACTTCAACCGGAAAAAGTAGGCCTTGACCACATCTCCTACTGAGCACAAAAAATCTTGGCCCAGTAGCAAAGGAATGGCTTCTTGAGCTCTACAATTGCTGCTTATTTCCCACAGGTTCCCCCAAAGATCTTGGAGGAAAGCACATGTTCTGGCACTCCTAAAGCATGGGAAAGAGCCATCCAATCCCAAGAGCTACAGACCTATATCACTCCTTAGCCCTACCTACACGCTCTTTGAACGCCTCCTGGTCAATCCGTATCAGGGGCACCTGTGATAGACGAACACCTCATCCAAGAACAAGCAGGTGTTCATGCCAGGCAAATCAACAACAAGCAACCTAACTCAACACATTGAGGATGGTTTAGAAAAGGGTATGGTTAACCGGAGCAGTTGTTCGTCGACCTCTCAGCAGCATATGACAACTGTTAATCACAGATGCCTACTCCATAAGATCCTGGAATGAACCAGTGGGCGTAAAATCCAGCGGGGGGGGGGGGGGGGGGGTGGGTGGGGGGGGTGGCGGTGGGGCGAGAGCCCCCCCCCCCCCCCAAACTAAACCCTTGCCCCCCCCTGCGCGGCCCCAAATGAACTGACCTTTGTACAGTGTCTACGGAGAAGGGCCCAAATTTGCTCCCTCAAAAAAAGTCTTGGCACCCCTTCAAGCCCCCCCATTTGTAAAGGTTCTGGTGACTGCCAACTGAAATTACCAAGACTCCGCTTGACTGAGTATCCGGTGGATTGCTGGCGTAGGCTCAAGAATGTCTACCACAAGGTAGTGGCTGCACCTCTCCTGTTCAACATAATATACCAACGACAAACCTATGATTGCATGAACCTTCGTTTTATTTTTTTCAGACGATCTTGGAATTAGCGCACAAATGCACGACTCACTTTTTGAAGAGTGACTCTCCAAAGCTTTGGTTGAACGCACTCCTTATTATGAGGAAAACCACACATACGTGCAAATCCATCTGAGACATGTTTGTGCTTTCCATCTACTCACCGTGAAGCCAACGTCAGCTTAATTTACCTGGCTGGACTCCCCTGGAGCACTGTGATACTCCTTTCTACCTAGGAGTTACCTTGGACCCGCACTCTCTCTTATAAGACCCACATCGAGACTAAAGTATTAAAGTATTTCACGAACTAACATCTTGAACAAATCTCACTGGCACCAATGGGGTGCTCGCCCCCTTACCCTAAGATCGCGGCACTTGCATGTGCTACTCAATTGGCAGAGTATGCCTGCCCTGTCTGGGAAAGATCAACCCATGCCAAGAAGCTTGACCAGCGTTAAATGCCTCCTGCCGGCTGTAATCACAGGATCTTCCGTCCAACACCACGGAAAACTTGTACATCCTAGCAGGAATTGCTCCACCAGACATCCGTCTAGCGTAGCGAGCTGCAAGAGCGTAGCTGCCAAGTATCCAATTTGAAGCACCGTAGTCAGACAATACCTAATTCCAACGCCTTATCTAGATAGATTTTTAAGCAAAGTCCAACCTCTGAAACCGCTCTAAGGAGGTAAAGAGAGTCGCTTATGGAAAGAAAGACCTGCCATCAACGAAGTAACATCTATCGGTATTGAACCAGCTAGGTGACCATTTTCCACCTGGAGCTGACTCCTCATGAGCTGAATCGATGCCTCACTAGATTGAGAACAAGAACTGGCCGATCTAAGGTTTCCTTGAGAAGTGGGCGTATCTGGAGCATGATCATGATACACCTTGGTTTGTGGAACAGCACCACAGAACAATTGAACACCTCTTGGTCTGCCCACTGCTGGAGCAACAATGCACAACAAGGACCTTGCGGAATTCATTGAAGTAGCCAGACGTTTTACCCTATCTCTGGTGGATCATATATTTTGAAACCACAGTGTTTGACACGATAAGAAACGAACTTTTGTAAAATCGAAAGTCGAAACCTTTGTGATCAGAGGAAACATATCACTGGAAATACCCACTTGGAAATCTATCAGAGTTGGTAGTTGACCACTAGATCCAAAATATTTTGTCTGTACAGCGAGATGGATAAAATTCACATATGTGTTGAATGACTTATGGTGTCACAAAAGACGTCAGCAGGGGCAGAGAAAAAAAAACAAACATTACTCATATTTCTGCAGGTTATCGTCTTAGGTAAATTAAAGTCACCAATAACATGGAACTGATCAAATTCATAGGCCATGTTTTCTTTGTACATATAATGTTCATTGTTTTTTTTACTGAATTGCACAGTATCCCTGATTTTATTTAACTGCTATCTTTTTTCAAAATAGTTTGTAATGCGACGAGCTTAAGATATAAAATGTCAATTCCCCGACTGGTTCGTATGTTGAGAACCATCGCCTGTTAAATTGAATGAGAAATCATCTACACTTTCGTTAATATCACTAGCACATGAGTATTAAAAAGGGTCAGGAAAATCTGGCACAGACACGGTTGACAAAGCAAGATTTCCGTGAATTGACAAGGCTTCAAATTCCTCAATGCACTCTAAAATATTACAGTGCTGGATTAAGCGTGTTGAGTAATGTTAGTCAAAGATTTAATCAGCATGGCGTAAAACACAAAATTTTCCCGTTTTACTCCTCACCCGAGTTAAATTTTTTTGAAAACACATGTTGCAAGTAAGCATTTTGAAATCTAACTCACGTTGTGACAAAGTAGTTTGACACAGTGACGGGATCAGAAATTAACACCGCGTTGATCTGATCTTAAGCAACGTTGACGAACCCAGACACGGTGCATGCCCAAGAATGCCGCGGACATATCAATGGCATATGAAAGTGTGTCGCGGAAATGCTGGTCATTGTGATATTTTTACATCACAAGTTATACTCAGAAAATAATAATAATTAGTGGGTGATGAATGACTGCATTCATGATTGTGGAACATGGCAAGATTCCGGCGTAGACCGACTAAGTCTACGGTACCCGATATCAAGCTGTGAATTCGGCAACCTTTCACCGTTGATGCATGTATCACTGTGAGCGCTGTGTATTCAAATGGGGATTCGCTATTGCTCAGTAAAGTTATAGGTTGCATTTATGCCAGCATGATATTTACAATTAATCTGACAAATCTACGGCCTATAGTTTTACTGGTGCATGTACATCGGTACACGACTACACGACGTGCAGCGTGCCCATCTACATATCATGATTTTGAACCACCATGGCCTTCGAAGGTAAAAGTAATAAAAATATGTCGTTGTAGATTTTGTGTTATTTTTTAAATACCAAGAATACCGCCTGTGTTCTTTTAATGTTTGAAGGTGTACCTCTATTACAGAAATCAAATCAAAATATCTGGAAGTTTCGAGTATTCTGAAAAAGCCATTTTACTCAACCTGGTGAGCAACTTGTAGCTTTCTGATGAATTTAAAACATTTTGCTTTATACCTGCATCCAATGTCAATTGAGTAAATTTACTGTTGCTCAACAGTTGGGCAAACAGTGTGCTCAACATCAGTTGGATCAAACATGTTACTCAACGGTTGAGCAAGAAATCTACTCAAATACAGTAAAAAAATATTACTCCTTGTGGGTTGAGTAAAGTTGTATCGCCCTGTTGAGTAAAAAATGTCAGAGCTCAACTGTTGAGTAAAGGGGAGTAAAATTTTACTCAACAAACGTTTAATATTGACTCTTTTACTGAGTAAAATGTTTACTACAAGGCAGAGTAAAACTGCTACTCAACCTTTGTTTAGTCAAGTTTACTCAACAAAAGAGCTGTGACTTTTTAACTACCATAAGGAGTAAAAAATTACTCTGGTTGAGTAAAAGAAAAAAATAGAGTGTACGCAAACCTGTACATTTGTGATGGGACCATTTCTCTGGTTAAATCTTACACACCGAAGACAGTACCCACATGGATCTTTTGTAGGGCCTAAGTTCAATGCGCCGTCACCATTTAAAACAAGTGCTAATAGTGCGGGATGATTATTTAGGTTAACAGTAATTTTAGTTATCTTAGTCTTTGGGACAGGAGGGGCGAGCAACCCTGTATACAACATACTTGAGTTCAGGGATATAGGTTGCAAAACTGGAAACACGTGCAAATCATGATTTTGTGAATAACTGTTCATACGAATGCAAAAACATTTTTGCAAAGAGGCCATGCATACCAGCAAGCCATCAGATTAGACTGCAGATAAGGCACACATCATGGCCATGTTGTTGATATAAAAGAATGAATGCAAAAGAGGCAACAATTTGATTCCCAGGTACAAATATCGGCAACCTTTCATGTGCTTGTTAAGCATAACATGTCCAGTTGAGTCAATAAAACGCTACTCAAAAGATATCCATGCAGCACCAATGTAACGTAACCACCTCCCACCCCACGCTTCGGGAGTTTTATTACAAATATGGCTCAGGTAGACAAGAATTGGGGAAAAGAATTTTATCCATTTTCAAGAAAATGTGCCAGTTTTGTGTGCGAGGAACAAACGGTTATATGATTTTATAAGTAAGTAAGTAAGTAAGTAAGTAAGTAAGTCTCATAGTGAATTTTGTAATTTTTTGATATAAATTGCTGACTTTGTATTAAGGCAGTATCTTTCGTTTAATATCAAAATCAGAGATAATTTTGTTTGTCATAACTTCTCTAGAAATCACGGAACATTGCTTCAATTGTAAATTTCACTTTCCGACCACGCATTTTAGTTTCGATCATTGCAATCAGCTGTATTAGTTATCAGCATTAAGTTTATCAACTTGTTAGTAAAATTTGCTCGCGCTTTGTTGCTACACATACATGAGTTGACATCATCGTACGTGCTTGAAAAACCACCTCGACGTCGGGCAAATAGAAGAAATACTTTATTCCCATCATATATTCCCATCGCCTGAAAGCAATTTGAGTGAGGGACTATGTTGGTTTGAACATTTATTTATACATTTAAATGTCTCAAGTTTCCTTTCGTAATTAACATTATCGTACAAACTAATTACCAAGCTGATTGGCACTCGCCGATGCCGACACCTTTGCTCGTATTGGATCGTGAAAGGCATAATAAAATTCTAATGCTACAACTATGACGATGTCGGCTTGGTAATGTGCTATGGAACGCAAGGACAGTGTTTAGCGCACTATATAAACCCACAGTGAAATTTCAACTTGAAGCAATGGTTCGTGATTTCTAGAGAAGTTTGATAAACAACATTTCCGATATCGTCTCTACTATGTGTCGAGCTTAGCTCACTCTACGTCCAGATGTGTACGTAGTACAAGAAAATTGTTTTGGGGCTTAGAAAATTGCAACAGAAACAATTTTTGTGTTATCATTCTTCTAAATTGTCACAGAATAATGTGTCAAAAATCAACAATGGGGAACAAATAGGGGGTAAATTTTGTAAAGGGGTAAAAAGTAAAAGATATCTAATTGTTTTGATCCTACACCAACTTATTCATCTTGTCATGAGGATTAAAAAAAGGTATAGTTTGCCATATCTACGAGTCACTATTTTCAGGATTATAGGCTCCTACGGTTCAAGGTCATCCTGGGGTAATCCTTACAGGGTGCTTCGATTTTGACAAAACTAGTCTCAATTTTTTTGTCTGGTCATATACTAGAACATAAAATGCACATTTGCCCTGCATTTGTTATTTTAGTATGAAAATTGGATGGTAAGCATTAATGACCCCATAGGATATGTAGACCATTGTTATATTTTGACCTCTAATTACATGACCAAATGGTGAAATGAGTGCAAGTATTATATTCCCTGGTCCTTTGGGACTATATGAAGAATTTGGGACCATTTTCAAAAGAATCGAAGCATTCTGAAAATATCACCCAGGATGACCTTGAAACTTTATTGCCCTATAACTATTAAACTATAGCTCACAGATAGGGCAAACTATACTTTTTTTAATCCTTAGGATATGGCCAAAATGTTGGTAAAGATTTCAGTACAATCATATCTACTTTATATTTCCCCCTGTACAAACCTTGCCCCCTGCAAATACATGTTCTCCGCTACTTACACTTCTAGACGTTTGATATGTTATTTTCTCATTATTTCAAAGTATAACAACACCAAAATCGTTTCTGTTGCAATTATTTTGAGATCACACCATTATTTTATTTAATTTTCTTGTAATAACCGAGTTTTGGGCGGACTATATCAAGATCACTTATATATCCCTAACCACTCTTCGAAAATCACGGAGCAGACCGCTACCATGTTTTTTAAGGGGAAATTGCCCCTAGATCTAACAAGAAAAATAACGCTACCTTCTTTTTCGCAGTGATCGTCAGGTTGGTAGTCAATTTCCGAAAAAGACGTTATGGATATATATCGAGCACAATCGAACTTCTTCACATCATTATTGGATGATATTGAAAAGCGCGCCACTGCTTAAAGGCGAGTGACCCGCGGTCAACAACCTCCCCTCTCCTCACTTTATTCCACTGTTTGCTTTATAAATAATGAATATTATAGGGCGCACTACCTCAAGACGCACGCAAAAGTTGAAACTTATGCTTTTTAGTCCTATAAATCTCCTCATTTCACTGTTGTCTTCTACAGCCAATCAAGTAATTTATTTTGTTTTGCTTTGGGGTTTACTATTATTGAAGAGTGGTATTGAAGGGGTACATATTTGTTACTCCACACAAATCTGACCGCAGTCGGGGAACACGCGGTGACATTTTGCAATCCTATCGTTTTCTGTGGAAAGTCTTCCTATTGATTTCGGATTCAACAAGTTTTTATTTTCACATTCCCCTTTTGAGGGCCAATTCTTAAAGGTAAAAGACTAATCAGA
This sequence comes from Ophioderma brevispina, assembly GCA_023653785.1. Lineage (NCBI taxonomy): Eukaryota > Metazoa > Echinodermata > Ophiuroidea > Amphilepidida > Ophiodermatidae > Ophioderma > Ophioderma brevispina. Next base: position 103,949 of record JAMKCH010000151.1, on the reverse strand, counting down.
TTAATCCTATTTGGCCACAGCATTTTGTACATAGGAAGTCAAAGTATTAGATAAAACATAACAAAGACGTCACTTCGTTTGAGATCAATGTATTCAATTTCCAATACAGGTTTATGAAACCTGACAAGAGTAAGTATTATTTCCTGACGGCAAATATTCATAAATCACTTTGGAATCACTTGAGAGTTTCAACAATATTGAGTAATTGATTTCAATGTAAACTGCTTTCATAGCCTCCTTATTATAAGTTATACAAACTAGCCATTACTTAAAGTGCTCAACCTTCAGTCGAAGTTCTATCCCAAGAGCTTCAGGGCGACCCAAATATCTGATCTGATATAAACGATTATCCATAACGCGAGGGAAGTACAAAGTGTTCCAATATTGCAAAATCCAGATCATGTAACCGGTTGAAAAATATGGAAAGATTGCCGAAAGCTTGACGAACGAGCTATCGTGTTGTAAAGCGTAAGTGACACCGTAATATTATATGTTTGCTTTCGGGTGTGCACCTATATTTGAGTGCGTCAATTTTGCTTTCACTTTTTAATTCTTAGAGAAGTATGAATGCTTTCAAACAGTTCAGAAATTCACGTTCGACATGTTAAATGTTTAAAACTTTCTAGACCAATATATTTTTATTAACGTCTATGTTTGGATTCAAACGGTTTATGGTTTCTCAGAATGACCATTGTTCCTAGATATGAATCGCTGTATGTAAATAAATATGTCTGTCCCAATTTAAGCTATACAAAAGTTGTGAAATCTATACGAGAGTGATGAAAATCTATATGATACAAACACCGGTTGGATTTGATAGCCCGGATTTGAACATCCGATTAGTTTGGGATGCAAAACGTTATCAATACGGCCATCTATCTAACACCGGTATGATATATATCAGTAATAAGATAGCAATAGTGGATTAAGAAGTAATCAGAGTATAATAAGGTATTACTTAGCCATATTTGGTCTATGCAAAAATTAATTTCTAATGCAGGAAAGATTGCACACTACCGTTAACGTCATTTTTATCTGGTATAATAATTACTAAATAACCTTTATTAATAATGTTCTAGTGTTTCAAATCAATCAACATTTGTAATGATTTGTTACCAAAAATTCTCATTTTAAATCTATTTTAAGCTTTCAGTTTGAGTTTAAAACATATCCCTAAAAGTTATTTTATCCAATGTTAAAAAGCAATCTGCAATAGCATTAAGTATGATGGGCGCTGAAGGTAAGTAAGGCTATATCCTGACTAAGTCAATGGTTTTGAAAATAACTTCTTTGAAAACTCCTATCGTATTAGAGGAAAACAAAAACAAACAAAACTTTACCAATTCAGTGAGTCGTTTTGTTCCAACAATATCAACTAAAACTATATTTGCAGAACTATTTCTATCCGCACATTTACTCAAAGATTTCATCTCTGTAAAGTGGCTGTACAGTAAATGCCAGTTAGATACGATACGGCATATAAATCCCTTCTACAAGCACAAGCAGTATGGACTAATGGAAATACGTTCTTGTTCACGTTAATAATTTTCTTATGACTTTCAAACATATAAAATAAGGTTCATTTTTTTGTTTCATTGTTACCCATACCTCAACGATTAAAATTGATGAAAGTAATGAATTAAGAAATTAAAGGGTGCGCAGTACATTTATGGGCGAATAATGTGTCAGAGGTCAGACAAACTCAAAATGGTGAGCGCACAGCCAGCCCATTATTTCAAAGTTTTCTGGCCGAGGATTAATATGAGCCATAAAGGCACTGCAACCCTTATTTCTATTCTATAACTAAAAACAGCGTGATATAATAAGACAGCTTTGGCGACCAGTATTGCAGACTAAGGGCGTGAACGGACCAAATAGAATGCTGCATTTTCAATAATGGGCAGCAAAGGTTATAGAATTAGTCATTTAACTCCTTGAGAATGTGTAAGGAAATGGTTTCACAATGGGATAAGTGTTGTGTAGTTTTTACCGGTAATTGATTTTGCGTTTCCGAGACATGCTGAAAAATATAGGTATTCTTATAGAAATTCCACTTGAAATGTCTAGAAGAGTCTCTTTAAAATGTACGAGATTATGTATTTCACTACTTCAGGAATAATAAAAAAGAGGAAGATGCAAAAGATATAGCCAAGAGTCAATTATTTGCATATTATATTTTACGTGAGCATTTTGACAGTGGTATATTTCAAAGCACAAACCTTTATTGTGCGCTTCACCAACCCTTTCCAATAATGTTCCGCACTATTACGTAAAAAAGTGGTATTGCTCTATTTTATTTACTAAAATGAAGACAAAGAATGATCCAAGAATTGAGCTGGAGCCTTTTAATTGGTTATTGTTGGAGTGGTATATGTTTGTTTTGTGTGCGTGGTTTTGTTTTGTTTTTGCTCCTGGTGAAAATCTTAGGCGGTTGTAAGGACTCACTTCGTAAGACCATGGTATTAATCAATGTATCTCGTTATAGAGGTTTTACGGATATTGATAATCGTATTACATTCGAATCTTTAGGTTACGTTACCTTTGTACAGCATTGAGGTTCGGGATAAGATACGCGATTTCGTGTGCTTGCACGTGAAACGTGTCATTCATTTGTTCGATTGATCCGCGAACAATGAATTCCACATTTCACAGAACACGTCTCACGCAGACCAACTAAAGCTCATCAATAATCATTTAGCTTTAGCACAGAACTCTCCTTTGTCATTTTGATGTACGACCAATCACTTCATGTGGTATCTTCTTGTAATTTCGTTGGCAAACACGCACATTAGCAGTACACTTCGACTTCTGGAAAGAACTGTTTCTTTTCAAACACCATGTAATGTTATACAAGCCTAGAAAAGTAGTAAAATATATATTTATTTGATCAATTGTACAATACTTAAAAATACAATCACAGAGTATCTTGTTTTAAACAAATATCTCTCAGGTTATTCATTTCCAAATCTCAAACTGTGATCCGCTTTCCTTGTCGAGATCGTTTGTATATTGTAAAACACACTTGACCCTTTTAAGGGTTTTCAACACCTATATACCATAAAAACATGCAAATTGGTAACCAATAACCATATCAAAGATAATTTTTTTTTTTTAACATTTGATCTCCCGTTCCTTTAGGGGAAAATGTTGATTCCAAGAGGACACGTCCTGAGAGGATTGAAGCAGTTCGCGTGTTAAAATACTTTACCTAGCAGCTAAGATAACAAAATCTGATGGAGATCGGGACTTAACCCGCTGAAAATGTGTCTAATTGACTGACGGCAAAATATCACCTTTCCAATCGATGAAAGCCCATTATAACCGAGATGTAGTACGGTTCACAACAGGTACCTTTCAGCAACCCTCCGGTGATATGCTTCTACAGTGTCAAAGATAAAAAGGCGGTGCTCTTTGCTTTACAAACTGGGAAACCTCATTCATTTCTTTTGAATTTGCTTAAGTGGTCACGATAACAGAAATCGATAATAAATACCGAAGCATTCACAGTTCTGCTGGTTAACTTTGTTTATACATCAAGTTGCAATAAATCAACAGCTAATTGAAAGCACGAATTCGACTGTATGTTTAAAATTAATTGAAAATGAATTGAACTATATATATATAATATATATATATATAATATATATATATATATATATTATATATATATATATAATATATATATATATATATTATATATATATATAAATTACAAAGTATAGAACTCTGGAACGGCCACGTTACTCTGAGTTCACGGCATACCCTCACTTAAGATCACAGGGCATCCGATCTGGTTTTCTTCTACTTTGATCTTTGCTTTGTGTTGTTTTTCTCAATTTGATTCTTGTTCTTCTTTATAGGCCTAATAGCCATTTATTTAAAATGCTTAAAAAATGCGGTTTATTAATGCATATATTATGTATATATATAATCGTAAACTCATCTCTCTGCGCGATTGTGTTCCACTGAATATGAAGCAGAATGTGGCAAAATTACTACCTTTGTAAGCAACACATAGACCATTATTCCAACGATTCGTGCTTTCAATTTGCCTCTGTTTCTCGGTCAGCTCCTATGAGATGTGTTTATCTATGTATGTATTTATTTGATATTTTTTATTTATATGGGTATGTATATATTCATGTTTAAATTTTCTCCCTCCTGGCTCATTTTTGTGTGGTACCATTAACCAGAAGTATTTATTTTTCTATAAATCAAGATTCAGGCCGAAATATCAAAAATTTAACAAATGTACCTGGCCTAGATTTAAAAACAAAAACAATAGATGGTGGCTCCTGTAGAGTTCACTGGCGGAGCTCCGGTGTTGGTAACAAGGCTTTGGCTTCTTGAGCATTGGCTGACTGCTTTTGGATAGTGTGTTTCTTTTAGTCAGCATATTGTATGAGAAGCAGAAGCCTCACATTTGAGAGAAGGTGGTTTGCTGTCCCATTTGTCTGAATCTAGCGTATGTGTGAATATCACAATGATGTTAAGCACTGTATTGTAACATGCTTATCATTTAATTGACCTGGGAGCCCCAAAACTATAGTGTCCTATAGCTTGTACATACATTCGGAATAAATCGTGACCTTACAGACAAGACCATAGAGTACAAGAGGAGGTAAAGTGTTCTTCCCACAATGCAATTCTTCCAATACATTTTTTGCGCTGGTTGTCACATGAATTTATACAAAAAGTAGCTAAATGAACAGAACTCATTCCAACCTTCAATTTAAGTACTTTTTGTCATTATAAATTCATGTGACAACCAGTGCAAAAATTGTATCGGAAGAAATGCATTGTGGGAAGAACACTACACCTCCTCTTATTGGATACAGTGCTGATGTGTGCGACACACAATGGAGAGTATAATAGATAGATGGATAGGACTCCGCATCATATATAGGTCTCTCTATAGTTCGTGACACCGGCACGCCGAGTAATCTGCAAATTCATTCTAACCTCGTCTTGGCGGTCAAATTCAGATTTTTACTCTCCGCCGTTGTGGTGCATCAATACTTGCTTTATATATGCGACAGAACAAACGCTATGTAGATCCTTTCCCCATCTTGCCATCGTACAATATCTCATGGGGTTATTCCAGGATGTTAACGGCACTCTTGACTCTCGATTAACTATGTACGAAGAATGAAGGATTTTCGGAATCTGTCATTGATCAAAGATACGCCTACGTTGTACAAGCTATGGCCTACTAGTTGGTATTTTAAACCTACAATCGATGTCGGAAGGTACCTACTCGAATGGCATTATTATTAGGATACCAAATAACATATTAGGATTGCCATGAATGCGACACATGTGTTTTATCTTTAAAGGGACATAACACGCTAATTTTTAGTTTACATATGTGATAAATTATGTTGAAACGGTCCTCAACATTGATTATATTACAATAAATTAATTAGCTAATTTGAAGACAAAAATGAAATCGGGAGCTGATGGGCGCATCCATGTTACCAATAATCTCACGGCCATAGTGACGTTTCGGTCGTCTCGCGGCCATTGCTACGTCATGGCTATAGTTTGTCCCATGATGATTGTCAAAACAAAGTAATTTACTTTTGAGTATCTAAATGTCTAATAGGTTTGTATGCCTTTGAATCGACGCACATCTGCATTGATTATATTCCAATAAGAAATAACTTCTTCACAGATTAATCTCAGTACAAATAACGAGTGGGCCTCCTTACTTCGGATGTAAAGAGCTAAACACAGTATTCCAAGAAGAGTGGAACCAATTGAAGTCCCACCTGTCCCACGTCACCGTTCAGCTGGCCAGATAGCAAAATAGTGTCATTCCAAAGTACGCATTGAAGTTCTCAGTTGATTTTACGCGGGGAATTTCAAGTGATTGTTTAGCATGTGGCATTGAGGGACTCTAATATGAATGGCTCTACTCGAGTTGAATAGCGTTTCCGTTGACATTTAGTCCCGCTTTTAAAAATTTAGAATACAGTGACATTTTGTGAGACACACTATATAATCCGCTAAAATTCCAACATTCCAGCTCACACCTGCTTTATTTGTTGGCAACATGGCCGCTCCCATCACCAAACCGAGAACAAGCAAAGCGTAGCGTGATGATCTCCTTTAATCATCCAATACAAATATTTTAAATCGTAACATTCAAATGTTGAAATCAATTCCTGAAAGCGTTAGAATAACCACGTGTCATAAAATGGCCTTGCGTGTTAATAAGCCCTTTCTCAATTCTTACTACGCATGTCGGACTTTTTTGGGTGGTAAAGTATAACCCGCTTACGGTGCGCGTCGATCCCTGTATAACTTGAATGGCTTCCCCTTCATGGATAAATGTTTGTCTGCAAATACACTGCTATGTCACTATGATGGTTAAGAACCATTTGCAAGCTTGCGCCGGGAATTACTGGTATAGTTTCCAGTTGTATCTTTGCTCAAATAGACTTCAAATACGAGTTATTCGTATTGTCTGCTCTGACCTGACTCAACGCACTTTTCGATACTCATCCTGAACCGGAAGCCAATTCGACTTGACCACCCAACCCGACTGCGTATGCGATTTTTGAACTCGGAAATGGCATATATTTTTAACATCTTCCTACTAGTGCATTAAACTTTTGTAATAGCAACGGGCAAACTTCACCTGCAAAAGTTTAGTTTTGTTTTATTTTCTGCCCCAGTTTCGAAGAATACTCTCCAAAGAATCAGAGACCTAGGTAAAATAAGATATTAGGTATTTCAACTAATGTTTCTTTCTTTATTATCTGAAAGCCAGTCACTCGACTTGAAACTGGAGATTAGTTCCAAACATCAATACCGATAATTGATAGCACAACTTTTGCATGTTCTTTACCACATGAAATGTGTGTCTGTTTGTGTTTCAAAAGGTCATTGTTCTTTGTTTGTGCTGAAGAAGAATTCCCCTTTTAAGTATTTATTTGACGGACATGTAAGTTAATCAATATTCGAACGAGTCCTTGTTTTTCCCAACGTTTAAATAAGTCTCACCTTACTGTTTATAGTGGAAACGTGATGAATTTTAAGGTGGTTATTATCTTCGAATGTGAAAATGTATGCTTAAATCCTGCTTGCTTTTTTTTTTACTGTAGTTTGAAATTAAGGAGATGACCCGATTTAATTAAATGCGTTTTTTATCTTGATTGAAGACTGGGCAAAAAATCCATCTGTCAAGTTTCACACCGAGATTTCAATCCGTTTTGAGTGAGAGCTAAAAACCCATAGTCCCATAAGAATACTGTGTAAATTTAAGAATGGTCGAACAAAAACGGACCACCTTTTCGCTAATAACATTGGAACCAACGAAAATGTACATTTAGCCCTAAGAGTTGCAAGGAGTCTAAATTACAAAAAAAAATGTTTGGCTTCTTTAGACACAAACATTTTGACCACTTTCGATAAAATCGAGATTTGGGGAGGAGGCTATTAGCGATGTCGGGCCGGTGGACCTCTTAAATAAAACATAAATAAATGGCTAGGGATCAGTAATAAGGATTAGTACGATATAAGCAAATTCGTGTTATGGTTCAAATCTGTGTCAGGAACAAGTATGTATGTGATAGCTACACACGAGAAGAAATAAGCAATTCCTTGAATCTTGAGAGAAATCTTGTTTATGGCATTTTTCCATGCTGCCTATGACAATTTATTTAATGTGAAAAAGGTGTGCCCGCCTTCAATAATCTTGACCTTAACTTGAAACAAAAAAAATTCTAACATACTGACAGCCAAAAAAACAAAAAAACATTTATGAATATCCTGAGACATTTCATGGCTTTGTGATGTGCATGACCGTACAGGAACAGGTGCAGACGTAACTGCGGTAATTCAGTCACTATGAGTTACAATATGCTATCCACCAAGGGAACGGTTCAGTTGGTTGTACATGGAACATACTTGACATTAACTGACCTTGTGTGGCGGGGTTCATATTCATACCCAAAACAGGGGGTGTACTTGCTCAATACGTTGGTGAAGTAAAAGCTACTGAACTGTGCATAGGGAATTGAGATTTTCACTAGACTCATAGTGAGTATGCTAGGACAAGCATAAAATGATTTGAACCAGCGCTCTGTTGTTGTATAGAATTATCAGAGCCATAAGAAAAATAGATTGCAGCATCTTAGAGTATTCTCCTGATCTCTTCAGAGTGTGTTTCAAATCAAAATACGAAATACAGTTTTGTTTCATTGTGTCAGCGGGTAAAATTATATAATAATCATTTTTTTCTATAAACTTTGATTGGTATTTCAACTGGATTCATATTTTAATCCAAAATCATTTTGCCGCAATGAAACTTCGAAAAAATTTCACACGATGTGTTAGTGGAAAAATAAAGATATATTTATGTGATGCATTAAGGACATGGTATTCCGTAAATTTACAGAAGCACCTCAACCAATGAAATTTGATGTCAAATGATAAAAGGGTTTGAGTATTTCTGATGAAAACGGTCCTTATTTTTTCAAGTCTCATTACAGTATTCTTTGAGGGGTACGAAGCGGGTATGAAGTCATGTCTCTGCATACGAAAATTACCTTCCAAGTGGTAGTTCAAATTAAAAGATTTAGGAATGCATTTCTGGTTGCAAAGCAGATGAAATAACCTTTGATGTTGTTTGAACTTGCGCATTATATTTTGTAAGAAACATAATTTTGCCGCAAGACAACTTCGAAAAATTTACACACGATGTAGTTAGTGGAATAAATAAAGATAGATTTTATGAATGATTAAGGACATGGTATTCCGTAAATTTAGTTTACACACGATGTGGTTTGTAGTTAGTGGAATAAAGAAGATGGATTTTATGTAAATGTTAAAGTGCATGGTATTTCGTGGAATTGTTGTGTGATATTAACTTTTATATACCTCAAATATAGATTCTGTCATTGATTGGTTAAAAGGGAGGCATTAATTCAATTAGCTTCAAGAATTGAACCAAAAATGAATATGCCCTGGGAGAGAGGGCATTTCATTCATGAACTATGCCCGGGACACCATCTTCCCAGCCATAGGAGGACTGAAGGACGGGACATCCATCCGTATTATGAGTGGACAATTGAGCTGGTGTAAGAGATGAATACAGCGTGAACTCGCCGGGGTCACATTTTCTGTGTGTGAAGCAGACGATCGCTTTTAGGGAATTTTTGTTTAACATTTACCACAGTGTGGTCAAGAGCTGGTAAACAACACCGAACAGGGCAAACGAACATGGTTGAATCACAGCCACGCTTTGAGTTGTCGACGGACGAAGGTCTTAAAGGATCATAGGCGCAGCTGATAGTGCTAATTCCAAACGGCAGGTAAAATTACGCCGTGAAGATATTCGAGGAATATTTGACAGCGGTGACGAACAATCTGCAGGCCGTGGGAAAGGTTGTCGAATTCGGAGTTCGATGAATTGCTACGCATCTGCGAAGAAAAAATGTCACTTTGTTTAGCACAACGCGAGATGGCGATCCGTTGGGACTCCAACCGTCACTTCTTCAAACAGGAAAGTTGTAAAGCACACAAATCCCATATCGCCAGAAGACATGGCCTATTTCAAGAGTCACTGGATTTGAATGTTCCACAAGGTCTACAGGACAAGGAGTTCCTGGATTATAACGCGGTATTTTTGCAATCGTGGCAGGAAAGAACTTACGAGACATGATGCGGACTTTTAAAATGTGGGACGTGGAATTGAAGAGAAGTGGAAACTTTGGAATTTAATTGTAATGTTCGCGTTTGCTGTTTATATTTGGATTGTTTAATTGGAAAACACTTCAACGAAGTTGATCCTGGAGAACTATCGTAAGTTACACGAAATTGTGTGTGTACTTAAAACTATGGCCTCCACCTATTAGGCTATGTTAAAGAATCTTGGATTAGAATGTTCCTTTTAAACCAATCAGATGACAAGAATCTATATTTGGTATATTATATAAAACAATATTGATGGCTTTTTATTCGGACATGGTTGAAACTATAGGCACTAGGTGATTTCAAAGCCATACTATGCCCCTCGGCTTACGCATCGGGTCATAGTATGGTTTCGAGATCACCTTGGGCCTATAGTTCAACCATGCCCCTCATAGCAGTCATATTTGTATACTGAACAGAGGTCATGCCACGTGAAATTATACTACGAATAAATACCAATGCGAGAAGAGAAGTTCATAACAACGCGACGCAGCATTGTTAATCGAAAAAGAACTATTGCTGTGGATTGAGACTCGAAATGACACTTCCGGTTAGATTTGGTGACGCTATTCATCACGAGGCGAAGGGATCATGAGAAAATTAAACATCTTTCATGAGAAACGGACAGAACGATGAGAATTGTATTCTTTCTCATTTTTCTTTTTCTCATAATAAGCCTGCGAACTGAATTCTGGCCATTTCACATACCAATGCGCAATTTTCTCATTGATTAGATGAGAATATGCGTTTCGATTAAAGAACAAATTCTTACCTATTGTACATACCAGTTTTTGATTTTCTCATTGATACCGATAGAAATAAAGGTCTAAAAGTGTAGACAAATTGAGTCAATCATTATCATTTACCAGGGGAGATTTTCTCATTGATATCGATTAGATTTAACAAGAAATTGTTCCGCTATTTGTTATCTACCTGTCATTATTTCTCATTGATATTGATGAAAAGTAAAATAAACCTGTCACAATGATTCAGCTAACTGGCATCTCCCATAGTCATGCAGTAAACATTGTTAAGATTCATTTCGTATGTAGAATTTAAATTTTAAACCGTGTGAAAAGGGTATATGCTTTTTGTTCAATGGAAATGCCTACTCCTGATTCAACGAGAAATAAAATGAAAAACTGGTCATGACGTACTCATTTAAAACATCAATCTCTTACGCATTAATATGGCGCAAACAGTTTTGGTTACATAAAATAAAGTTTCAAATCAGTTTACTTTTTGCAAATATGAACAAACGATTACTAAATTCACATATGAAATTATGTATAATGTTCTGTAAACATGAATATGGTAGGACTGCGAGTGAGTTTAAGAATTAACGCTTTTTGTGATTGTTTTAAAAGTGTTACACTTTTTTCCTAAATGGCCATGTTGTAAATCAAAGCCATAATTCCTTCGCTATTAATTCCATACAATTCCCCTGCGTAATTCACAGTATTTACCAAGATAATTCCCCATTTTGAAACCCACTGGAAATGTCCGGTAGAGGTTGTTTTAACCTGCCGTTGTTTGACCCTTGTTTTCACAAACTTGAATGAAAGAATTGACAGCATTCAAAATAACAGATTTACCCGCTATATCTACTGCTGTTTTCGCAGTGGCTACATAATGATGAACTCGAAAACATTATTAGACTTCGGACAAATTTGTGTGTAGGCCTAGAGAGGACAACCATCAATCATTTAACTATGACTCTTGTGTGTAATAATAGCTTACAATCCTTAAAAGGCCCAAAAGTCCGGAAAATCTTACACCTAACATGAGATATGTTTCATATCCTTGGTCATCTAAACACTATTTGTTCTAAATTTCTTAAAAACTGTTTACAGTGTAAGTTTTACCCGAATATTCTCTATTCAAAATAAAGATAACTACATTTCTTCAAAATTTCAAAAATTTAAATACCAGTGCAGTTCAAATTTTGCAGTTGGCATAATACCATTTTGAAAGATTAAACTTTGAACGGCCCTTTTTGAAAATGTTAACAATAGGAAATCAAGTACTCAGTTTAATCTAAGTTTCTCTCTGAGATTATTTCAATATGTGCAAGTTTTACAAATGCTAGTGAGACTTCAAAAATTTTGGACCACATTCAAACAATGTGAATTATGACATTTTGGTCAAGAGTAGGCCTAAAGGGCCTTGAACATTTAGAGGATTATGATTTAAGATTAAATTTAAGTGTCTGCAGGAACGGCAGTATTGCATATGGTTTGGTGTTTAAAAAGGCCTACTCTGGCGTGTAAACATAGTTGTCTAGACTCAACCCCTAGGTTTGGTTTTGGCTGAGTACGAGTTCTTCCTATCGTAATGTCAACAATGGTTCGGGCCAGCAAGCAAAGTCACATGCTGAGGAACTCTACGAGCAGACTAGTGCAGTGATAGTTGATCAGCAGCAAATACAATTTAATGTGAAGTCCTACATTGCATTATCTTTAAAAACCTCTCACATAAATCATCTGCATTTCGTAAAGTTTCGATTCTATTGCCTTTTGCACAAGCAAGTCGAAATTTCTTTCAATTTGACCATTGACCTCACATACCCATGTTGTGGGTTTACATGCACAACTAAACGAAAATACTATTATAAACCTTTTCAATATTGGCTACATAATTACATATCTGCAAATTCAGGCACTGGTTCATTAGAAGCTATAAGATTGATTACGGTGAAATTCTGCTGACTTTTATACATCACGTAACCAGTGACAAATGTTAATACTTGCGATACTTGCCTTCCGTTTGATTGTTAGGTATAATGTTTTTATACACGTCCATATGAGGCCTGAGTTGTTGACCTAATTATCTGTTTTTTTTCCTGCACACGCAAACCCCCAATTGAAATTTAACATGCATAAATGGGGGAAATGGGCTGAGGTCGTGCAATTACAAGGGTCGTTTACACAGGACAGAGATTACTCTGTAGTCCAGCTCCAGCAATGTTTGCATGTCAACGAATCGTAATGGGAACTCTATGTACCGGCGCGGCACCAACATTTAGCTGAAAGAAATCCAATGGGACTACATTTCCAGGACTACATTCTACACTTATTTACCACATTCTTGCTTTTTTTGAGACATGATTCCTAAAAAAAACACACGTAATGTACCTTCTTTTGCCTGTAAAATTGTACTGTTAGTGTGACAATGTGAGACACACATGCTTATTACATTAGGTCCTGTAACATTAAAGGCAGGATTAATTTCGTCACATCACAGTCACAGCATTTATTCCAGTATTTTTTGGCTTATAAATCCGGGGAGCTGGGGAACTCCCATCTTGGAAGCCACGCGTATATGTAAGGGCTGTTTAAGACCCCCATTTTTCAGCATCGTTGTCACCAAAGACCCCATATTTTGTGAAAACCACTGTCCCCCAAAGACCCCGATTTGGGAGGGGGTCCCTCAAAGACTATTTTTTAGAAAATGTTGAAAAACCTCCCAAAGACCCCATTTTTTTCAAAAAATGCAATTTGTTACTTGAAAGCCCATATTTTGAGTCATTTCGGCTGTCTCTCACCCAAAGAGAGCTCAAAGACCCCTATTTTTCAGTACTCTGTCACCGAATGCCCCTGGGGTTTGGAAGCGCGAACCTACAACCCATACCCATTGTTTTTCATATGTTAGTTCCCCCTCCCCCCGGGGTTTATAATGATCAATTTGCCCAAATTTCTTTTGTGTTTCCTATACACTGATAGTAATTCAAGGAAATGGTTGTGCTTTGTTTATAATTGTATTTTATTTTTATTAACATTTTCACCTGAATACGAATTGCATCCTTAAAAAGCGCATTACAATGGAGCATTTAATTTTTCCAACTTGATCTGCAATGTTCTTTTGACAAATATTGAATACCACCAGCTATATTCAATACCAAAGCCAACACAATTTATTTGCCCCTAAATCTTCAAAACCCTAGCACATACACATTTTCCTTACAATATATGTATTTATCAACAAATAAAATGTAATTGTTTGTTTGGGTCAGAACAACGAAACTAAGTCCCGAAACAACAAAAATACTCATATCTGCTTTTACTCGCCGGGTTCGATAAAAAAAAATGGGTTTACAGTGAAAAATGTGTTATACAAAAAAACATGTTTTTTTGATCGAAGTACTCTTGTTTTTCGGCGTCAAAACAGGTCAAAAAAATAGGTTTATTTCAATCACATTTGAAAACTCGTCTTTTTTGCTAAAAGACTGGGATTTCAGGTGTTGTCTCATGAAAACCCACGTTTCTAGCTTTTAAAACAACGGAAATAGCAGAAGTGGTCTATGGGGCACGCGGCATATCACATTTACTCATAACAGTAATAGCCGAGAGCAGCAGAAAAGAGGAGGTCATTTTAAAGTTATTTTAATATCCCCACCCTAGCACATACATCATTTTAAAAACTTAAAATGTATCTTATACAATTTGTTATGAAGTGGGATTCCCAATTGGGAGAATTTTTTCGTGGCTATTTTGGTCAAGACTTCTATTGGTCAAAATTATTATCTTTAATATTGGCCTTATCCGACATCTGTTTTATTCCTTCCGTAGACTATACATTTTTAGATCACTGTGACTCTCATAAAAGCGTGAGTAGCATCATAAATGCTATAAAATGGCATAGTAATTATTGGCAATATACAACTTACATGTGTATTTTTTTAACAATCAATTCTTCTTGGTCTTTCAATCTTTAATTACAAGACTTATGACCTAGAAAGACCAACGATATGAATTACTGTATTAAAAAAAATAAAAAAAATAAAAAAAATAAAAAACTTAAAAAAGTGTGTTTTGGGATCAAGAGACTATTTTTATTCAAAAATATTATATTTATGTTTTCTTATATGTGATTTCACAGCATGTCCAGAAATAAATGCAATCCTCGTAAGTTGCAATTTGTGCTATAATTTCAATATTATTATAAATTTTGAAAGTTTGCGTTACATTAATAAAGCATAACATTCTAACCACATACTGTTCAAATTGTTGCTTCATTGGTTTTGAGGACAATGGCTATTACGTAAGTACACCACAATTTACGTCGTTCCAAGTTTGACTAATTAATGCACATTAAAAACGTATGCTTAAGTAGACATGCTTTCGTAGGGTTATGAACGAGAATCCCATGCTAGAAGTTTGGGGAAGAAGGTCTTTTGAAGATGTTTTTATATAGTTTGAAGGTTGGTGAATCAGAATTTTTGGGTCCAAACTCTGGGAAATGTGGGGAACTTTGTAAAATAGGGGGGGTAAAATTTGTAAAGGGTTGTTAAATCGAAATTGCGTCAAATTGTGTTTTTTAAAGGACACCCGTTGTATTTGTCTTCATATATGGATTAAAAAAAAGGTTATTAGTTGTATAGGTTCCGACTTTTAGTTACTGGGCTACCTACATGACTTTTTACTGATAGCAGACGCAAAAATTAAGATATAGTGTGTGTACTACTTTTTTCAAATTAAACTAAATATATACAAAAAGGAGGGAAAAGAGTTTTTTTAAACTATATTTTAAAAAATGATAGGGAAAATAAGATTTTGTATTTTTAAGACCGTTAATTACGGACGTTATTAACACATTTTATAGGTGAGGAAACAAGGTTTCATAGTTCGTTATATTCTTACCATTTACAAGACAAATAAGTTACAAAAAGAACGTAATATACGGAAAAGTAATAATGGTCAGCGTATAACTACTACGTTTTTTCAAAAATGTGTAGTATTATTTTGAGCACTAGTTTATTTACATTTTTCTGCTTCGTTTGTAATTTGAGTTAGGTATTGTAATAAAGCGTGAAAAATATTGATATTGGGGTTTATCGTAATTTAAAGGTACAAAGTCTGGTAAAAATTAGGAACATTTTTAACAGTGGGTTATTACGAGCCTCACAATGATGCAAATTTAAATTGTAATTAAGTCTAGCATAAGAATGGGAAAGTATACGCCAAATAGACAGTATCATATATAAATTGGTTTTTCTCAAAATGCTATTTCTGAATATTGTCCTAAAACTTGGAGGCTAAAAACGAACGTGAAAGAAATCAAATGAGGACTTCGAAAAGAAAGATAAGAGGAATGAAGGAGATCAATGGTTTACCACACGAAAAATGTTCCGAATTGTTACAAGACTCTACCTTTTAAATTACGGTAAACCCAATTATTTAATAATCTTTCACGCCTCTGATACCTAGTACTAACTAAAATTACATTTTAGAGGAAAGACAATCGTAAATTACAACAGTGACTAGAACACTAATACTAACAGTTTTGAAAAGTTAGTATTTAACAATGAACGTTATATTTTCCGTAATCTTACGTTCTTTGTTTTTTATGTAATATATGAACTATGAAAATCGGTTTTTACCTATAAATGTGTTAAAAACGTCGTAAGTAACGTCATTAAAAATGCAAAATCCTATTTTCCCTAGATTCTTAAAAATACTTTAAAAAACTCTTTTCCTCTTTTTGTATTGTATTTAGTTTAATTTGAAAAAAAAAAGTAGTACACACAATTATATATTTAGTTTAGCATCTGCTATCAGTAAAGTAATGTAGTGTAGTGGATAAGATTTAGGACTTGTATCTTAGGTCCCTGGTTCGAATCTATGTAGGTAGGCCTACGTGGATTAAGTTTAGTATATGATGATTTAAGTATCGTGACATTAGAATGCATGTACATTACCATATAAAACAAAGTGTATAAACTGGTTTAAATCTTCATTTTTTTTTTTTTTTTTTTTTTTTTTTTTTTTTTTTTTTTTTTTTTTACTTTTTATATTTTTTTACAACCATATGGTAACGTAAATACGCGTTTGTAGATGCCATAGCTAAAAACGTGAACATTTGTCAGGGATTGTAATAACGTTTGTTGTAATTCTGAATAGTGTTTAAACAAGTCAACAACCAACAATAACGTGACCTGAGATTTTACGCCGTTCTTTTACGACTCCCTGCACTGGTTTCATATTTTTACGGCTCCAGTTATTACGCTCTGACGTTGTAAGTCGCAGCTAAGCTGCCAGTCAAAATCCCTGTTTTTTTTTTACAGATTTAACAGTGCATACGTAATCACATATAATGAAAATATCAGGCATTTGCCATGAAAACTTAAACTACCCTCCGGCAGTCTAAGTTGAACAACGTTTTAGACATTTAGCAATGTTCGGCCTAAAATTTAAAACCGCGTTTAAAGTTAACCAGACTTTGAGAATTGCGTTTATTTAAACGCCCGCTAAAATAATTGCAATTTAGAAGCTAAAAATTAAGTGTTTCAAATGTTTTAAACTAAAAATGGGTATGTTTTTTTTAACACTAAATGACTAGTCCTAACTTAGAAGTGCCATATACCCTACACCCTGATGTGATATTATCACATTGTCTGTGCATTGGTAATAATTTTGTGGGTTGTGAAGATTAAGGACAAAAATATTTGAAAATATGATTTTCATGATATATTAGATGATATTATTATATGATCAGTGGTATTTTATTATTATATGATAATATAAAATTTACAATTTTCTTCAATATTGTTTATATTTATGTAATCACTAGTCTTCAAATCGGCTTCGTGCGGAATTATGGAGTACGACAAAGAATTAAACCCAACATGTATGTGTAATTGGTTTTTTTTGTTTTAACCCCCAGTTTGGTTCCATATACAATAAATAGGCTAAGGTAAGGTCACAGTTACAGCTTTTACATTACTATACATTTTTACTAAAAATGACCCAAACACCCATTTGTTGTATACCAACTTGGCAGCCCCCATCGGGTCTGATCTTAGAGGACGAATATCAGGCATCATGTGATTATATGGATATAGGTATATGCAGGGTGTTAGATTTTGTGCGTATCAAAAAGATTTAAAGTTTATAAAAAAAAATATTACAGAAATAGGGTTTTGAGAAAAAGGTATTTCATCCAGCACCAGACTATCTTAGTGTATACATTTCCAATCTTTAACAGCTTGTTTGTAGACAAATGGGATTTGAGCATCATACAGGTAAAAAAACACATTCATGACATCTGGTCAAAATAATATCATGTATCATATTTTTATCACAACTGGCCCCCAAAACACCATTTATCCCAATGTGTAGTCCCAATGGATTATACCTAAAATAAAAAAAATATTATGCTTCGCTCTGTGATACATGATGTGGGATTGTATATAGATGAATTTTTAGTATCAAAGTATTAAGGAAAAAATCTCAGAAAAAAGATTTGAGAAAAACACAAACTTGCCATCGTGTAATTTTTTCCAGTCTTCAATACCTTGTTGTTAGATTTTGGAGCATTATACAGACTGTGGAGCCTACATCCACAGAAAAATCATCTATATAGAATCATACCAAAAATTGACTTTTTTTTACAAGAATTAGCCTTTGAAAAACGTTTCTCTCAGTCTAAGAATTTTTAACATGAGTCAACCAGCCATAAAGACCCGACTCGATTTCCCGATAGGGGCGCACTCAATTTTCAAGGGAAATCTTTGGGGTTTTTGCATAACATACTGATTGTTCGTATAATAATCACTGTGTGGAAATACTAAGATCAAATCGAAGTCCTTCATATAGAAAATAAAAACTTGGTTATAAAATTCAAGATCGGTTTTTCAATTTTATTATAAACTTGTTATTTCTGTATGAAAGTTTATAACTTTGAAATTAAGCACTGAGGTGACTAGTTTACTATTTTATTACTACAAAAATATTCAAATTCTGAGTCAGCTTAACAAAAACCAGGTGGTTGTTAAAGTCACGAAATGTGGCCGGACTATATACAGTGAGTTTAGAGCTATTATAGATTTCGTTTTATTTTTAAGAATAGTCTCCTTTTGTTCAATTCATTTTGGCGAACCTAACTGGAAATATTCGCTGGACTTATTTACTTATTAAACTTGGGGGGAACAGAGCATTGGGAAGAAGAATTGTTAGCCGTCAATGATCTTTACTGATTTATGTAGATGAAAAACTATGTGGTTGTTTGGGGGTAGTGTAATCATGAACCGAATAAAAGTCTTAATGATCTTTTGTATTTAACTCATAATTTTCTTCTTCCTTATCCAGTTTTTATTTTCATTGTCAATTATTTTATTTTTTTGTTACCTATAAAATTGCTATCTTTAGACAACTCTCATAACTTTATTTAAAACAAAATAGTTCACACAAGTAGCTACTATTTGTATTTTAAAATAATCATTGAAATCACACTTATATTCAAGGAGATCAACCACTTTATACATCAGATTAATATGAACATTAAACGGAAAAAATGAACAGGTATATATTACCAAAATTCATTTTCCTTCGCGCATTTGTTATACTAATTGTAAAGTAATTGATCATACCTCCTTAAACATGTTTAAACGCTTACCTACCAATTTCGAAGACGTTTGAATCCAGATGTGCACATTATTTCCACAATAGGAAGAACTAAGGATAAAAATGTAGGTTTTATTTGTTCAGGTACTTACTATTATTTTTATGTGTTGTTTTTTTTATATTATATCATATGAAGCAGAATCCCGGAATCACTATTGATTAAATGTTTATTTAGTTCAAAGTAAACCAAGTTGTTTAAATTCCGGTGTGTCCCGTCAACGGGGGTGGCAGGATAACATCACACTCAGCAATACAGCACTGTTAGTTGGGTCATTTTGGAACAATTCGCGTGACTGTGAAGAGCAGAGCATCAGTTCTCAGTGGATTTGTTTTCTATGAAGGTGAATGAACAAATTTAGCGTGGTTTGCCCCTCCTGAAGTGTGGGCGGAATCCAGGGGGGGGGGATCATAATACAGGAGTCAAAAATACAAAAAAAAAAAAAGCTGGATGACTGTAAAAAAGGTAACCAAAGTGGTTGTTTGTTTGTTAGAGGATTAAAAAGGTATAGTTGTACTACTTACCAATGTATGGTTAGAGATATAAGACAAAAATCATCAATGTCCAAAGGTCAATCACAAAGGTTTTTTTTAAATCTTAAATATTGCTCCAATTCGTTTAAAAATGAGCTTAAACACTAATTTTATTACGCGATATGCCTAAGATAAGAGAGTACATCCAAGTGTTATGCCCCTCACCACACAAACTTGGCGATTAGATTGTCCCAAATTCATTTTAATACTAGTAAAAGGCTGTTCAAAACCCCCGGGACTTCAAGTTTGGTTGGTAGGGAAGTGCGCCGAGAGTCTCGAAAATACCTTGTACATCAGTTGGATCGAAATTTATTAATTCGAATAAAAAAATTCGTCCATAGCCATGGGCGCGCCACGCCGCATTAGACATCGATAGCTACAGCCTAGCTCACCAGAATATACATTTACAAATGAATTGGAGTGTTTTTAGATTTATAAACTATGTTCCCTGACAAATTTATTGCACAATGTTGGATTATGAAATTTGCTCTATGTAATGAGAGAAAAATATTAAAGCAAAAGAAACATATTAACCGACGGAAATTAAAAAATCAAGACGACGGAAGGGTCATGTTCGTGATGTTGTAATTAAAAGTAGGGACGATCTTTGGAGAGAAAATGCGGTGAGTTGTCACTTCAAACAACGCCATTTGAAGAATTTTATTTAGCAAACGCTGTAGTGTAGTTGTAGTGCATAGTGCGAAATGTTTGTACTTGAAGTGGGAGTCATTTGAGAGTTAAAATATGGTGAGTTTTTACCTTCAGAGTATTACAAGAGTTACGTTAAGAAACAGTGTGTGGATGTGGTGGTTATGACTGGTGTTAATGTTTCTTTTGAATTAGGGCAGGTTTTCGGAGAGTTTTAAATAAGGCGTGGTTACCACAAAGTATCATAAATTTTTTTGTTGCTTCTTCCCAACAGTACTGTTTCAATATATGAAAACTAGTATGTTACATCAAAATACTTTCTGGACTGTGAAGGTGACAACTCACCTGATCATAATTACCCCCCCCTCTAAACTACCTCTCTATACTTGACAAGCTACAAACCTCTTTATTTATTGTAACACACCAAACCAGGAAATGTGTACCAAACACCAACACTCTTGGCAATACTTGAATGTCTAACTCTGCAAAATAATGAGTAACTCCACCTATTGACCTCTTCTCTTAATGATAAACCCCACTTTTTAAAGAATAAAACATTCCAAAACTCGCCATAATATACAACGATGAACTGTTGCCAACTTATACTCTTAACTCTTCCCCCCCACCCTGGATGTAATATTCACCATATTTTAACCTTTGCGGGAATGGCCATTTTGTATACGTTTGTAACACCTAATTCAGTAGCTTTAGATGTGGCCTTCCAAATGTTTGCAGGTGATCTTGGAAAGCCATCTAAAAACACAACGGGACTATAGCCTTGTTTCGACTCATTTCTATACATTTTCCATGCTAATTCTGAATGTGCCCGGAATGAAGACTTTTTACATTCATTTTAAGCCAAATGACATGTAGTAATTTGATCAGCGGGACTTTAGTCGCCGTTAGTTTTCAAAGGATAAACTTGAGATTAGGAGGGCGCACTGATGATTCTGACAATAATTACTTTGATTGGCACGCCAATCGACTGCAATCTGTCGTATACGAATGCGCGGGTGTCGTGGTTTTCTTTCCTTTTCCATTTGCTTGATTTTATTTTCGCTTGTTTAAGTGTGCGTTGTGCTCTGTGTGTTGGCGTGTTTTTTACAGAAAGAAATTGATCCATATATTTCTTACTAATCTACTGACATAGCAGGTCAGATCGATGCCACAAAATATAACAAAAGTTTTACAGAAATTGATCCATATATTTCTTACTATCGTACTGACATTGACATAGTTGGTCGGTCGGGTCGGTGAAAATGAAAAAAAAAAACTCATTTTAGCGAATGTTTTAGGTTGTTTTTGTCGTTCACCGAGCCAAAAAAAAAATTTCGTTTTCTCGTGGAAACATCTGATAGGCCAACTGAGATCGTAATGTGGGGTTAAAAAAACGTCAAACTTTTTTTGACCCATCATTTCTATGGACAAGAACCGCTAATCATCTGGTGTGAATTTAGAACCCGTTGGCACTCCGGTATGGAGCCGGAGAGTTCAAAATAGCTTTACTTGTGCCGGATAGGAAATACATAGCTTTAGATAGCTTTTTCTCAAGAAATTGTTTGACGCAACAACATGATTTTAAATTTTGACTTGAAAATCATATCAGAAGGTACGATTTTATAACTTATAAAAAAAAAAAAAACCTAATCTTTATTTTTGTTATGGTGTTCTGAGACCTTTTGTTGTTGGTGGCGTGGAACCTTGAATTGCCTAAATTTATTACATTTACAAACTGTGTCCTGTGTCTACTGAAAAATTGGTCCGATGAACAGCGCCTTCATGCTGCAATTGCAAGCCAACTCAAAGATGCTTTTCGTTAACCCTTTGGGGGTAACTGGCCATTTTTTTGTATACGTTTTTAACACTATTCAGTAGCTTTAGAGGTGCCTTCCAAATGTTTGCAGGTGATCTGGAAAGCCATCTAAAACACCAACTGTAGCCTATAGGCTTGTTTTGAGCTCATTTATATACATTTTCCATGCTAATTCTGATGTTCCCCGGAAATGATGATTTTTTAACATTTTTTACCAAAATTGACATGTGAGTTATTTTGATCGGCGACTTTAATCGCCGTTAGTTCTCAAGGATTAATGATCCAAAATTCCTGTCTGTCTGCAATGATGGCAGCCACCAGGGCTGAAAATGACGAATAAATTTAATTCGTATTTTTTTAGTCGGTCTTATCAACTGTTTTAGGACCCATATCTATACGAATATTTGCGAAACGGGACCCATAGCTATACCAAGATGCAGATTTTTGGCCAACTTAACACAATTTGCACTTCTCCTCATTTGAATTGGGTCGGAACGGTAGGGAATCGAATTGAAATTCCGAAACATTTTATGAGTATCCAATACAAAGAAAAAGGCTGATTAAATTTGGTTTATAATTGCCTATTGGCCCCTGGATGTATAAAAAAAAAAAAAAAACACCACCCTATGATTGTACTATTTGATACATAATCTTAACTTTGGACAGAAACCCCTATCCTATCTATTTTCTCAATCAGAACAACATTAATCACCTCCTTTACTCATTTTTGGAGGACCATTGCTATGTCTTTCAAAATCCTCATCTGCTTTGAAATGCACATGATTGAGACAGAGAAAAAGATGGACCTATGTATGTGGGCTATTTCTGCAAAAATCGGTGCCATTCCAACTCCAGAAAATTAAGTTGATTTCAAATTGCTTAATGGTAATCGTTTTTATAACTCAACATGTGAAGATACACTGGATCAATAACATTCGAACATGCACTGCATAATTTTATATAGGGAGACCATTGAATTACGTACTTTTTGTGTTTTTGTTTGTTGACTTTTCTCCGAGTAAACAAACGTTTCCAGTTAGTTTTTACTGATAGAGTTCTTTCATCATCATTAAGTGTGTTAAACTACAAATGAAGTAGATTTTTTCTGGAAATATATTTCTATAATACAAACAGACTATGATTGGCAAAGGAAACATGGTTTCTTGTCATGATAACGTTGTTCAGACCATAGGTTTTCTTAGAGATGAGTTCCCAAATCAAATCCACTTCAATTTATAGTGTTGTATTATATTAAGTATTCATGCAAAAACAAATACACACATATATTTTTTCACCATACAATCAATACAAACAGTGAAAAAAATGCTAATTTTTCTAAGATTTCTAATCAGAATGTAAATTTTAAAGAGAAGTGGTTATGAATCATTAATGTGTTGTAATTATATTATATGGCTTCTCTTTACCTTGAAGTAAATTTTACACGAAATTTATCTACTTTACTCTTTAGGGCCTAAAAGATTTAAGAACAGGAACGGTTCAACATGTACATTCAGGACGTTGTCCCTTCATATTATTGGGATATATGGGCATTTAACATCATACATCCAATTTTGAAGAGGGACTAACGTTATTTGCGTTTCCCACCACATAAAAATTGAAATCGATTTATTGCAATGCCAATGAACAAAACAGAAAACGCGGGGGGTTATAAAATCCCAGTAACATTTGATAGTAATGTTTATTTCTACAATTCTGGCTTTCTAAATATAAGGTACATTTAAGGCATGGCTGAAATTATATTACAACAAAATCGCAATGCCTAGTTTTGTGAAATCAACTAATTTATTTTTATCAAATGTTAAACTCATTCGTCAAACTTTCATCACTGTGATTATTTGAAAATGGTGGTGTATCAGGGTTCCTAAAAACTTTGTCTTTTTAAGTGTTCACTCATACTTCCGCATACATTTTAATCAATTGTATAACGAAGATAATTTAGCCGTTTTTACTTAAAAGTCTGACTCAGAGATTTTTGAAATATAATTTTTGGTATTATTAAATTATTCACACTAGAATAAAGATAGTCACCTAAAATGTCCAATTCCAAGTTGTTGAGATGAATCGCAATTTTTGTACAGCAATAGAACATTTGTGTGTAGTAGTACAGTGCCATAGGATATTGTGTATGACAAAAATTCCTGATCCGGAATTTTTTAACAAAGTTGTGATATCTGTATTGAAGGACTGCATTAGAGCTTAATCATTGCACACCAGTGATTAGTAATAGGACAAGCCAATATGTACATGCAAAAAAAAACAGTGTTCGAAAATTGAGGGGCGCCCTCCTAGGGAATCTCTGAGTCAGCATTTAAATTAGCGCATGTGGAGAAGTTGACACCGTGTACAGCTGATTTGTGACTTTCGACCTCCATCACAGCTTGGTAATGAAAACAGTTTGAAGACACACGGTCATAGAATTTTCTTCCTTGATGCTAGAAGAAGAATTTGAGATTAGCTGATGGGCATTTAAAATTTATTGACCCCCGTATGGACCTTATTCTTAACTAATTCCTTTTGAAAGGGATGGGACCCGGCAGAATAGGACTATGGAATCCTAACCTATACTAACATTTAAGAGTACATCGAAACTTACGTACCTTTTCAAACTGATATATTTACTGGGCTCCTGGTCTATGTGGTGTATGACATAAATTTGGTCAGTGGCGAACCAGGGGGGGGGGGGGGGGCAACAAACGGTAACCTGCCCCCCCCCGCCAGCCCCCCAAATGCAACTGATATTTGTACAGGTTGTCTAGGTAGGAAGGACCCAAATTAGCCCCCTCAAAAATACTTGGCACCCACTCTGCCCCCCCCCCCATTTGCAAGGTCTGGTTACGCCACTGATTTGGTTTTGATTGTGGATATTTACTTGTGTTGAGGTATTTTGAGTTCAGCATTACCAGTATTTGCATTCAGTGGCTGTAAAATTCCATTTTGACACGGGGGGATGGGCGTTGATGAATATGTATGACTTTATAGTAACAAATATTATAACTTCAGGTAAAACAAATAACATTGAAAATTATATGAGAAATAACTTTTATTCGTGTTCATCACCACTTTCGTGAAATTCCTCTTACTTGTATGAGGAGAAACTTTGAATTGCCGTGATGTGAGATTGAGATTAAGGGGTTTGTAAAAATTGACCATAAGGTGATAAATGTCTCTGACTAAACTTTGCACCACTGTGGGAACAGCCTTTTTCATATGATTAGCCCTTAAATTCATTTTGAGCACCGAGTTGAACCGAATAAAAGCTGCAACAATTCCATCCCTTTACGATCTTAATCTTATGCCTCCCAAAAGGATTAATAGTTTAACATATTTGGAAGGCAAGTCAATTTATATATATTTATGGGCAATTGGAAAATTAATATTAGTATAAATGTTACAGTTTTCATTCATTTCCTTGCTCTAACAAAGACGATTTCGCACCGTGAAGAAGAAAAGTTCGCGAGGGGTGGCAACAAGGCAAGCTGTTAAGACGAGCGTTAAGTCGCACTAATCTTTTTTTAATTTAAAAATGAATTTTAATATTCTCATATTCTTACAAAAAATAAGATACAACCAAGGAGGCCCCCGTACACAAAACAGAAATCTACGTGCTCACTGTCGTGCCTGATCTGAGTGGACCAATGTTTTCATGAGCAATGTGCAACTGTGCAACTAATATGAAGGGTCTATTTGTTGTTGTGATTTTAAAAGATATATATTCTAATTAAAGGCTGACTCAGAGATTCGAAGTATATTTCGGGTAGTAAGTATTAAAATGTTTATCTAGATAGTCCCCTAAAGATAATCACCTAAAATACTTAATTTCCAAAGTTGAATCGGATTTTTAGTTTCCGTGCAGTAATCATTTATGCACAGCTTACACATGCCATAGGAGACAGGTATAACAAAAATTATTGGATTGGAAATTTATATACAACGTAGTTGTGATTTTCTATATGAAGGACTTCGATTTGAGCTTAGTGACTTAACACAGTGATTAGTGTATGGATAAGTGTTATGTAAAAGCATGATTTGTTTTAAAAATGAGTTCGCCCTCATTGGGAAATCGGAGTCAGCCTATAAAAGCAAAACACAAATATAAAACCAAGGCGAGATAACAAATTTGGTGTTATTAAAAAAAAATAAAAAAAGTAAAAAAAATAAATAATTATAAACCTTGAATTTTGCATTCCCAGCTTGCATGCTCAATCAAGCGCAAGCCACCTTTGGTGTTGTACAAAGTACTTACTGAGCACATTTTGTGATAACGAAGACATGACCATGGATACCATGATTGTTATAAACCACTTCCATGCACATTACCCAGTTTCTATTAAATGTTTTCATTGTTATTTGTTGTGCTACCGAGAAATTCACATAGCATACTGAATATTTAAAATTCTGATTTGGCACGAGCGATGGTTATTGAAAGTCAGTCCATATCAATGCCACAGTTGGGAAGATTTTGTTTTTCCCACCTCATAGGGTCATGTGATCCCACAAAAAATTCCATTCTTAACACATAAAACCTTATACATAAAAATCTGAAGCTGATTTTTTTTAAAAAAAATAAAAAAAATAAAAAAAGTCTTGTGGTTCTTAATTTTGGAACAATTTTTATCCTAAGACTGATGTGGCCTTGGCCTTGGGACGTGTGTTTAGTTCGTACAGTTTACAGACACAGGTGAGCATTTGAGATTGGCTAATATAACCCTGTCACAAATCTTTCTAATAAAAATATTCCAGTCTGAAAAGATGAGCTGAGAATTATTTCGTTGTACTGTACAAATGTGAACTTTCTTTCATTTTCCTATTGGAGAAAATACGAAAATTCAGCCCTGATGTTTTATATTGAAATATCAGTCACGAAATCACCTTTGTTTTTCATTTCAAAGCGGCAGGTAAGGAAACCTATTGAGTGTCTTATCGATATGAATCACTACACATGACAGAACCTTACCTGATCAGAAAGACAATGCAAGTGATCCGGTACCCATAACGGGATGCAACGAGAGATTTCACGTACCAGGAGTCCCTAAAGAAGAAAATTGAAAGCCCTGATTTTTGCCACCGATATATACTTTTGAAATCCCAATTTTTTTCAAATTCAAAAATGCCAAGTTTGTCTTCTAAATCGCTAGTGTTATGTCATATCAACACCTATATACTGCTATTTCTAAAAAAAAATTACTTTTAAAGTATTTTCTTAAAAGCATTTAAAGCGGTTTTGAAGGACGCATTTTCGACTGTTTCTTGACCTAAAAAGGTCGGATTCCGATTTTATTAGTAAAACAAAGCATAAAAATCCTTTCTTGACAAAACACGGTGGTACGCTTAGCCACTTACAGGAGGGTGCTCTACCACCCAAAATTTCCCATACATTCAAAAAAAAAATGGACTTTGAACTAAAAAATGCGGAGGCATGAGAGTTAGATTTTAAGATTAGTGAGAATTATATGAAATCCACCTACGAATATGACACAATATTCTGTTAATGTAATTTGTCAATATTTGGTACACGAAGAGCTCATCATTCGTAATATGCAAAAAAAAAAGAAAACAAGTTCGCCAAAAAACGTTGATGATTGGTGTAAGACTTGTTGACGATAATAAAGTACAACATCACTTCATTTGTGTTATCAAAGAACTATACAATAAAATGCTTGAAAAAAATATCGAGTATTACTATATTACAATTTGCCAAGCCAAAATGAAATGCCAGTCATTAATGAAATAATCCACTAATTTGTTTCATTCCATGTTTGAGCTTAATTAAGGTTTTTAAGAATTACAACCCAATGAAAAAAAAACAAAAAAACAAAAAAAAAAACCCAAAAAAAAAACCCCCCCCCCCCCCCCCACCCCCCAAAATAAAAAAAGGTAGTATTTAGGGCAAGTTAGGAGGGCAGACAAAATTATCTTGACGTTGTGTAAGGTAAGTTGAAGAGTATTCATAAGCTTCCGACGCGGGGAAAACGTCCCAGTAGATTAGAAACACGCTTTATAAGTTTACTCTTTAAGCGCAGATTTTAAAAACTTAACGAAAACCGTGCCCTGATAGACTTTTTAGATGATGGCAACATTCAATTCTCTAGTTACCCATTATCCAGAGTAATTTCAGGTTAATCTGTGTACGTAACGTTAAGGTATACATTAAGACGTTTCCCTTATGCCATAGATACTCATCATGTTTGTGTTCTTGAATCATAAGCATAAACTGCTTATGAAAATATGGAGTATTACTATAATACAATCTTAAATAATTTAATAAAAGCAAATTGCCTCATTAGCATTTAATTCGCCGATGATGATAAACGGGCTCCTAACGAATTACAACAGACACGAGTTTCATATAAACGTTAATGTTGAGGTCTATCTATTCATTACTGAATAGTGTTTGGGATTAGTTTGGAACTTACTAACGTAAAGGTAAGGTCAATTGGCAATTTCTAAAAGAATAATGCATTACGACCTATTCCTAAATGTATAGAAGTTAGCAAGCCTTAAAAATTAAAAGTAAAAAAAACCTACTCTGACCGGGTTGTCTCATATCTAGAAAGATAAAAAACATATTTAGGGCCTACTCTTTCTCGCATATTTTCATATCTTTCAACTGATATTTTGCACTTTTTAAATAAGGGTATTGTAAGATGGCCCCATATTATATACATTTTAACATTGTATATTACGGTTAGCCTTTTTTTTTCTATTCTTTGGAATACTTAAATATTGGTCCACCTTACGTACGATACAATTTCCCTCTATTTATTTCCTTGTCATTTTTCACTTGACTTAATGTGGATTTCGTGATCATTTTTGTTTAATGGTTCAACTAAATATCCTTGAGAAGATTATTCCTAAATTTCAGTTGACTCTGATGAAGCGTTTTGATGATGAGAGCAAATGTGTGTCCACGGTGCCCATACCTATAGTGTACTGTGTATAGTATCTGCCCCTGATCTGACAGAAAATCAAATTACACATTTCTTCAAAGAGTAGATATAGATTTCGCACATCAGACGCAGATTGAGAGGCATGGCGCCGTACGACTCATGATCACAAAACCATTGTAAATCGTGAGTTCGAGCCCGCATACAGCCATCAACGTGTTTTGTGATAGAAAAGATACTACATGTCAATTGCCATCTATCGACCAATCGAACCATCTGGGGAGCTGTTAATGGTTATATTACAACCGTGCTGGATACGACATAGTGGCGTATGAAGCAATTTTTGAGGTCAACATGAGAATAATGGATTTTCATTATCTATAGGAACAAAGGTCTCATAATCTGACGAATTTTCAGATCATAATTCTGTTTACTTGATTAGTTATTCCACTAATTAATAGGGCGGCTTCAAATCAGCAAAACCCTCACTGCAAATATACATACAGCGTACGATTAATACGCCTTTATGTTTATACACGTTTCTTACAAACGGCAATAACACTATTCTATGCCGGCTTCCTATTTTCGTATCATCATACTGCCATATTAGGTATATACATATGATATTCATGAACAATGTAACAGTTTGTATATCAGATGTCGTATCACATGGTTCAATCAGGAAAAATACAGAGAGATAGACTCATTTAACTATTTTTTTTTGATTTCGTGTGCATTTTGATATTATATCGGGACTTTAACGGCCGTAGCCAGGGGCTGCATGTACCTCCCCCCCAAATCTCCCAAATTTAAAAGGTCCACAAAATTATGTGTGCGAGCAAAGCGAGGTTGGAAAAAATAGGGGTATCGCTTTTCTGGTCAAAAAGGACATATTTGGGCAAAGGTCCACTTTTGCCAATTTACACCCCTCTATTGTGAAAATGTCACATTTTTGGGAAAAAGGTCTACTTTTGGAAAATCCGCACCCCAGAAAAAATCCTGGCTACGGGGCCTTGACTTATATGACTAATATGATATTCAGTTAATATTACATAACGTGTTGAGAAGTTTAAAAGGCATCAGACCAAGAGAAAGAAGAGTTGCGCGAGGATTTTGAAAATCTACAGCAGAAAAGAGACACAAGAGTTGGGGAAATAAAGCTTATATACGTCCCAAATCCCGCACAGCAGTGAAATGAAGACAGCAAGAAAGGAATGCTGAGCCAAGTTCAACAAAGAAGATGACTCCAATGCAGTTATTGAGGTAATGCACAGAAGATATGTTCAACTGGAATCAACAAATGTACTCGCGATATCATCAACTGATGCTGACTCAGTGCCGGTAACTTTGCTCAATCAGGCGCCACTTAGTGACCCAAACTGCAGATAGGGGTTCCACAATAACAATTATCTGAGACAAATACCCAGACCTGATGAAAGTAATAAATACCTAACTCTGTAATTAGGCACACACCAATCATGTTCTGTTCAATGATTATTGCCTAACATAATGCAAGGTTAAAACATAAGTGTTCCAACACCGTACATAACAGATTAAATTGATGTAAACTAAAATCGCTTACATTGCAACACTCAGGATACTTTACCAGCTATTAATAGGATTTCAGAATAGTACGAAATAGCATTACTATCTGTTTTAACGTTAAACATCTTAAACAAAGACAAACAAACTGTCAGTCATATCAACAGCAATATACTCTCCTATAAATACTACGCCCTAGATGAAATCTAACGATCACTGTGCCAAAAGAATGATATAATATAAATTTTTTATATTAGATTTAGGGGCAATTTCCTCGATTTACCGGATACCTACGTTCGTAGATAAGTTTAATGTAATCCAGGTATTATAAAATACATCACATTGTTGAAAGATAATTCTCAAAACATAAATCGACAACATTCAAAACTTCCAGGACATCATTTAAATTTAGTACCTACACATGTGATACATCGCATAGAAAATTTACTTGCTGTAATTTCTTAATTTCAATCACATGCATTTAACCTTTTCAGTATTAATAATTAATGTACTTTAATTAAATTACAGTTTGAATCAGTAGTAATAACCTGTAAACTTATACTGCTTGCTAGTAGTTAATACTTGATGCATTCAACCATGTCATATATATTTTGTAGACTCCTTGTTTACTGTATGCAATCACGGACTAATTGCGAATTTCTAAAATGCTCTAACTCCGGCATAAGTAGCAATAATGTTAACTTACCGTGGAATAACTAGAAATGGCCATAAGGCGTATAAGATGTATGAAATTACACAGAAATTAACATTCTTTAAAATAGAGAACATACGCAATATCAATATGGTGGTATACTTATTATCTAATGGGACGGTTAGATTTTATAAATAAATAGAACATACGGGCAATATAAGATTTAACGGATTATAAATTACAATTATTACTATTCAATACAGTCTTTCATTTCTGCTAATACCAACTTCAAACACTATTTATTTCTCACACTACTTCAAGATCATTATCATATTTTAATTCAGATTTTTGTAGGGTTTATTCAAACATCAAAATTTTCAATTGCGAAATAATCTGCAAAAGTACATTTTTGCTGATACGTCCCTATGTCTATTCATCGACGAATCATAAGTGCTAATAGTAATAGGGATGTATGCGCTTGGACCCGCAGCCATCTATGACATGACATGCGAACGATTCGTGACGATTTCCTGAATAGCGCGAATACGCTGATAAAGAACTCTACAAAACCATTATTATTATTAGTGACCAACGGTTCAGATAATGAAATACGAATCTCGACTTTATGAGGTGGGTGGGGGAACGAGCCTGTAATTCACGAAATGCCCATATAAATGATAATATTAAAAAAATGATCAATTTCTCAGTTAGAACCTTCAAATACGACGGTGACAATGTGGCAGTTTCTTCTATTATTGAACCCGACAGGACGATAGAAGTTTCTACGTTTAAATAATATAAAAGGTGCTGTTGGCGGGTTGTGCACAAATATCTGCAGACCAGGACCGGACATGAGAATATGTATCACTAATTTGTCCATCCACGTTTCAGCTTATAACCCTTTTTCAATGATCACAAAACCAAATGAAAAAGTGCAGGCAATAGGGCGACGAATTACAAATGTCTTTACTTTGTCTAGGGTAAGTGAACTATCCATAATTTAAAAAAGAGTTGTTACTCTAAAACTGAGTTTGGAAATTTCAGCAACCTTGCCTGAGATTCTATTCAGATAATGGCAACATTAAATTCTATATTTTAGTTTAACTGTCACTGTTGTTTTAATCCTGTCCGTTGATTACATCTGTAAGAACTAAGATTGGGCAATTTAACCACGTTTCATCTGTTTATGAATCTCAACTTTTTGAGTAAGTCGGGGACAAGGCAACATGTGTTATCACTATAAATGGCTCTTTAAATGATAATACCTCAAAATGACAAAATTCTCAATAGACCTTATAATACCAGGTGACGAATCGTGTGCAGCTTCTTTAAATCTGAATCCACCAAAACCATAGAACTTATGAGTATCTACATTTGAAGTAATAAAAACTAATAAAACCTACTCGGGTTACCAGAGGGGGCACGCCCATCCTGGATGTGATACTATTAAAGCTGTTAAGGCCTCTTTTTTCAGCATTGTTGTCACCCAAAGACCCATCTTTTTTTTTTGAAAATTTCACCCCGCAAAGACCCCCAATATTTTTTTTCAAAATTTACCACTGTCACCCAAAGACCCCTCATTTTGTTGGAAAATTTTTAATTTTTTTACCCAGAGCTAGACCTCAATTTTTTTTGCGGTGAAAATTTGCATAAATCTCACTCAAAGACCCCATTTTTTTGAATATTTTGCAAATTGACACTCTACAAACCCTATATGGGCAATTTTGCCTTCTCTCTCTCCCCAAAGACCCTATTTTTTTCAGTCTGTCACCGAATTTACGGCCCTGTATTGGAAAGTTCGCGAGCCTATATGCTAGTCGCGAGTGCCTCCACAGGGTCCAGGGACTGGTTGTCTGATGATTTGTACCAACATTTCTTCAGATCAGGGACATAAATGTTTCAGATAGTTCTGTTGTTTGATATCGCCATCAAATGAAAGGCTAAATGGTTGTACATGTAGACAGTTATATCAATACATCCTCAATCCAACTTTTGTCTTCAGATGACACCGCAATATGTTTATTCCCATCATGACATACATATCATTTGATCATCATACAAATTAGAACAAGTTCGGATTGTTTAAAGCAAAATAAAACTTCTATATTAATGCTGAAAAACAAATTTCAGATATTTTTTTTTTTTTTTAAAACCTTTAATTTATAAGGAATATTAATGGTGGTGTTAAATGGTCAACTAACAATCCAGTAATGTTGTATTCCTCAATCAAATTCCATATTTTGTTCCTAACAGCATTCTCTATTGCCATTTATGGTTCATTAACTCTTTGCATGCGCAGCTCGTAACTCGCTCAGATGAATTGTGCTCATTTAGTTTTGGTTTATAAACATTTACAAATTATTGTTTTATGGGCATATTCAGAATTAGCGTGGAAAATGCATTAATTAGTCCAAACAGCCTAGTCTTTGTTTGTTTTTTTTAGATGGCATCCAATGACCTACAAATATTAAATTCCACTCAATGCCACTAACTTATTTGTTATAACCTTACAAAATTTGCCAGCGTGGAAAGAATTAATTTAACCTTTTATATTGTATTGAATTCTTGTTTTGGGGTACACACATAAAATTACGTAGATAAAATACTAAAAAAAAACGCTGTTAGAGATATGTAAATCGATTTCAGATCACATTATGTGCCATTGTTAAAAGACCTTAAAATTACGCAAGTATCTCTGATTTGTTAATTTTTATCCTCAATATTTTAACGAGATCGGAGAAACTGGCGAGCACATATTATACAGACAACAAAGACCGGTCTCGAACCCAGTCTCTCGCTACCAGGCGTTGTGAATCACCACTGGACCAAAGAGGATTGTGTTTTATGTGGATACGCCGAATACCAGAGAAATGAGGTGCTATATGAATTGCTTGAATTTTCAGTCTTATTTCAGAGTTTCAAGCGCGTAATTATAATGATAATAAAATATACATGCCCCATCTATGTAAGTAGGTTTCAGAACTATATTGTTTCATCGAATAAGAGTTAATCTTATTACGAATCCAAAACATTCAGGTTTTATACTCTAAATTTAGCGTACATAAATACTTGCAATACCATTCATTTCAGGTATGAATTATACAGTCCAGTTGGGCTGAGTATTTATTGGGCCATCTTAGGTCAAAACATAAATGGGGGACATATGAAAAAGTATGATTTTTAAGATAATGGTGTTTTTGACATCTATGTTAACATGCCTATATATGTTAGTAATTTTAGAACTATATATGCCTCAGAATTGCAAATTTTTTTTAAGAGGACAATACAAGTCTGTCCATATTTTTATGCTTCAGATGTATGTATTTTTTTTAAGATGTTTGTATGTTAACATTTAGGTACACCTCCATGAAAGTTCATTCTTTCTGATGCTCTGATGGTATTTTACAAATACTTCCCAGAGTGCAAAATGAGAAATCTATATGATGTACAAATAGCTCTTCACTAGTTAAAGTTACTGCGAGAAATATAACTTCCTGATTATGTAATTACAATGATAAGATTTTAGTATTTTGTTGTATCTATATAATTGTGTAAGTTAGTTGGTCCCATTGGGCCCAATGTTAAGTTCAAAACATTGCAAACCATACTTTGACTGTCCAAATTATTAGTTAGCAAATATGATTTGAGTGTCGTTTTATTTTTTTAAATGAATTTTCTATCACTGATGCATTTTTGTTTACAAATTACAATCCAGAAATGCAACATTTTTTCTCAACAAGATCAACAAAATGTGGTAAAATGATAGAAAATCAAAATACGCATGACCTACTGGAAACAACATTGTTATATTTTGGCCTACCGTATTTGTGTTCCTTTTTAAGGTTCTCAAGAGATTTAGACTATTTTTCTGTTTTTTGAACTGGTCAAGAAAAAATGCAATAACAAGAATTTCTCACTAGGTTTGCAGGTTGGAATTTGAGACCTGGTACAATTTTTTTTTTCAAGACTTTCATGTGTCATGGTTGTAGTAGGGCAATCATGCATTTATATGTATTTGCTGCCTGTATTTTGGTGGCACACTTTGCATCATTGCTATGGCACTACCCTGCAGCTGCTGCTCATTCATTTTCCATAAGTGCTACATAGAACTGCATTAAACACAAAAGAAACAGACACAAAAAAAAAAAATTCTTTTTGTGTTCAAATTTTTATATTTAAAATTTATAACTATCTCTCAATTTATAAATTCATATTCATCAATTAATGCACACTTCCGATATCTAAACTTACACAAAACAAACTTTTTGCGGGCATTATAGATGTAGCAGCAAATGGATATGGTAACCCAATTGAATGCTTCCTTATTTTAAAAACAAATCCCGTGTATCTCAAGATTTACTAGTTGTAGGATATTTGGGATTTTTTTTTTACTTCAAGAATATGTTAAGGGGAAAAAGGGAAAGAGAACATGGTATAAAATAACGAAGGCATTCACATAAATAAGGAGGGAAACAATAACAAGAAACTTGAAGAGAAATTTCTGAGGACACATAAAAAATGGATAAGGCAAAGAGGACATATAGGGGCTCACGCCAGAGATATAAAAGTTAAGGGGGAGGAAAATAAGGACCATGGCCCAAATAGATCATCCATAAACAGTAATGCTTTGCCCCAATATTCACTGATACACTATCTTCCACACATAGAAATTGCCCCCAAACATGTAAATTATATTTTTTTCCATTGATTATACCTTTTGCAATTTATGACTTAACATTTGTACTGTGTTTATAAAATCATTTGAATGAATGAATGGAGAAATTACTGTAAATTTTGTAACCCTCGAGCCGTTTTCCTATAGCATATATTTATTTGGCAAGGTTTTTACCTGGATTTCCAGAAAAATATTCATATCAGACATACACAAAATCAATGCCATAAATCTTCACGAAAATTTCATTTAATGATAGAATTTCAGGATCAATGAAAATAATCTCGACCGGAATTCGAACCCATTAAAGAACACAATATCTACATAACGTTGGCTCTGGAGGACTCGGGACTTTGTATGAACACTGTTGCCCTAGCTTTTCTCAGTATCATTAATGAATGAGTACTAAATCTACTTAGTACAAAAGGGTAGGGGGGGGTAAAGGGGGGGTGGGCGGGGGGGGTGGGGCTGTTTTGTTTTCATCTTTCTTCTTTCTTTTTTATTTGTTTTTTTGTGTGTTGTTCTTTTCCCTCCCGTCCCCAACAAATTCATCTTATGAAAAGACAATATAATTACCATAGTTTTTATTGAACAGGACCTGATCTTGACCTCCGACGATTAATTATATTTTGTCCAGGTTTGTCCTACTTTGCAAACAGAAAACCAATGTCATGGCCTATGGTGCACATACCAAGTGGCATATAATTGTCCAGCTCAGTTCAAACAGGGTCAAGTAGTCCTGTGGACTGGCCGAGAGAGATTTACGGCCTACTTCTAATGTGCCAGCCAACATGCAAGGGTCCAACACTTGTTGTTGCAGATGGTGTAATGGGTTAACAAAGGTTACTCATCCAGAGGCCAGGTCTCCACAGGCGTTGATACTTTGAATTATTGGATTGCACTTTTAATATGAAGGACTTCATGAAACTTTACCGGGCCAAACGGGCATCGGAACGGGCCATGGAATCTGGACACCATATATACGAACTGTGAAATCTAATGTGCAAAAGTACAGTACCGCCAAGAAACAACATAACTGACAAGGTCAAGGGAACTATAACACTTTCTACTTTCACATTTCTGGTTTAAGTGTTTGTTGTACAATTTACTGATATTCCGGTGCAAGATGACGTAAACAGAAATGGTGTTTCTAGTTACACTGCTTTATAGCCATTCAGTTATATGTAAAGCTACATGTAATGTTGTATGGTGTGACGTTCTGAAAGGCATTTTATCCAAGTCGATGTCTAGTCTGTGTAAATTGTGAAAATGCCAAAAAAATTATCAAATTTTAAAATTTATTTTGTCAATTATTTGAACAAAAGCATACAAAGTTATTGTAAATCGCACATAAGATTTTATATAATAAACCCGTAAATCACACATATCCATAAAATCGCATCAAGATTCATGCTAAATCCCGACAAAATTCACTCAAACTCTCTGCAAAAAAGAGTAAATTGGTTAAAATTAATGACTTTCCTAAATTACACAGATTCTGTTAAATCGCACAGAATTATGTTAAATTGCGTTAAAGATTCTGTTAAATCCACCACTCTGTTGAATCCGACACAATTCTGTTTATTACACACGTTTTCCATAAAATCGCAGTCAAGAAGTGTAAAATTGCACAGGATTTCTTAAAATCACATAGGATTTAATTGAGTCGCGAGAAATTCAAAATCTAGGCGGAATTTGGAGAGAATTGCATGACATTTCACAAGATCATGTTCAAATTCTGCAGAGAGTTAAAAAAAACATACAGTTGAGTTTCTTTTAAGATCTTAATTCAGTTTTTACCGTCTAATCCCCAGTGACATGGGCCTTTTTAAGCTGCGAGTAGACATAGTTTTACATCTACCTACATAGTAGGACATGTTACACGATTTCAAAAATCCCATTATCTAAAAAATCAAATATGCATGTTGTTTACTGAATTTGTTCCAAGGGACATGTCAACATCATAACCTAAACCAAATGCCATGAAAAGTATTTTCGCTAATTTTTTTCATATAAATAAAACCGGATTTTTGAATGCGTAGGGGGGGGGGGGTACCACTTTCCATGGTAGTTTGATCATGACACTAACACAAGTAATGGGGTGTCACGTAGAACCACATACCCACAATAAAAAAGAAAATCCCGAACTTGACCTGCCTATGGCCAATTGATTGTCACCGCCGAAAAGAGTGGTTTCGCACATTTCCATCCTTCCATCCTCATCAGCAACTCCAATAGAAGGTTTTGAACCAAAATAATTCATTATCTCTAAATAACCAATTAAAATAAAATACTCATTGCAAATATAGCCAATTTATATCTTGTATTTTTCCTCAGAAACTTCAAATCCCTTGTGTTTTCCCATAGACGTACCAGTTCGGAGCACGTCATTGACAAAATATAAAAGTGATGCCTTAAAATCAGCATATAAAAGGTTATTTGATTAAGTATTGTTAATTATTAATTAATTGCCTACTAAGGTATATATCTAAGCAACAAATCCCAAATTTTATTACTACTTTAATTTTTTTAATTAGTAAAATAATCTTGATTTTTTCACTTCATTGTGCATGCAGGGGGGGTCACCCTAGGACCCAACCTAATTATTCTAATGAAGCCGTGGGCGGATTAATTTTTTTTAGTATCAGGAGAAGCGTATTCATAAATCATACAATTAGCAAAAAAAATTTCCTTTAAAAATTTGATTGCGTAACCCGAGAAATCGCAAAAAAAAATTCAAATGTTTGGTACTATGGACCCCGGGCACTTAGTTAAGCTTCTGGGATTCAAGCAATCTATTCTGAAGCCTAACTTACACATATATGGGGCATGTTTTTATAGATATCACCAAATACCAATAATCTATCTCAAAAATCATTTTTAACCCCAAAATGTATTGTTTTTGACTATTAATGACCCAAACCCACATTCGGCTCATATTGGGAATTCCCCTAATACCTAATTTTGAATGTTCAATATATTTTAATATTTTTCTTTTCAGCTGAATCCACGAAACATGCATGTTTTGAATTCTTAGCTAAATGTTTAGCTATTTTAGCTTATTTTCAGGTTTTACAAAACTGAATTTGAGAAAAACTCAATTTTTTCACCCATTAATTCGCCATTACCTTACCATATAGTTTTCAAACTTGAGAAGCTTATTGTGAGCTTCTTGTATGCAGATGTAATTCTGAAACCTACCTACAAGTAGACGTAATATGCTTTTCCATGATTCTGATGTAGGTGTAAAAATAGGGTGGGACTATTAACTCCTAAAATAAGCCACATTTTGAAGTTCCATTCCCTACTCGCTCACTAGATAGTCCTATCGACAGGACCACTATATATAATATATTAATCTATTGTGTAACTGGCACCACACACACACACAACCCACCGACATGCATAGGAGCTAATGGGCCGTTAACTTGGAGTGTGTGGTCTGTGAGCCCTCTTTGTGGGTCAAGTTCAGAGACGATTTACGAGTATGCCAAGTGATCTTGTTTTGCATGCCTCACAATAAATCAGATGTTGGATTTTGGGAGTCAAAATTAGGTGACCCTGGTATATGTCAATTAGTGTATCATGTTTTATATATTTACGTATATTCTCATCCATAACGATGAGAAAATCGGCACGGGTAAGTGATAAATGATTGACTCAATTTGTTTACACTTAGAAGTTTAGTTCTCATCGTTATAATGAGAAATCATAACTGTAGGTGACACATCAGGGTGAACCCATTGCTTCTACTCTTAATTCGTATCTCACATCCATATCAATGAGAAAATAGCAATTGTATGGGAAAATGCCAGGTGATTCATTTCTCATGGGCTTTTATAGAATAAAATGAAAAATGCAGTTCCACATCGTTTTGTCCATTTTTCTCATGACAAATGTTACATTTTCCATGGATCCCTTCGCCTAGTGTAAATAAGTGGAGTAAGGGGTGCATGTTGATGGTAAGTGTATAAGGGGGTGCATGTAAGAGTGGTGTAAGTGTGCCCCTGTGGGTGTAGATGGTTGTGGTATGAAGTGGGTGTGTGTAAGGGTGTGCATGTAAGAGTGGTGTAAGTGTGCACGTGTGGGTGTATGAGGGTGTGTATGAGTGGGGGGGACTGTGTGAAAGTATGGGGTGTGTATGGTGGGTGTGCTGGAAGTAGAGGTGGTGTATGTGGGGGTGTGTGGATGTATGAGGGATGTAGTGGGGGTGATGTATGAGGGTGTGTATGTGTGGGGTGATGTGAATGTACGAGGGTGTGTATGTCGTGGGTTGTGTGGTGTAGAGGGTGTGGGTGGTGGAAGTATGAGGGTTTGTGTATGTTGTGGTGTGGGGAAGTATGAGGGTTGTGTTGTGTGGTGTGTGAACGTATGAGGGTGTGTATGTATGTGGGTGTGTGGAGGTATGAGGGTGTATATGTGTGGGGTGGTGGGTGATGGGGGTGAGGTGTGGGTGTGTGAAAGTATGAGGGTGTTTGTATGTGTGGGTGTTGTGGGTGTATGAGGGTGTGTATGTGTGGGTGTGTGGGGGTATGAGGGTGCATGTGTGAAAGGATGAGGGTGTGTATGTATGGGAGTGTGTGTGGGTGTGGGGAAACTGTTGGTGGATGGATGCGGGTGTGTGATGTGTGGGTGCTGGGGATGTATGAGGGTGTGTATGTGGGGGTGTGGGTTGTGGGATGTATGAGGGTGTATATGTTGTGTGTGCTGTGGTAAGGATCGAGGGTGTGATGTATGGGTGAAATCATAATATAACAAAGTTCCCTAAAACAAACTACAGAGTGTCGACGGCCGATCCGAACGTCGAACTATACTCGATCGCGCATTGCGACCCCTGATTCAATCATTAAATTAAAATAATAAATTCCAGTGTAATAAAATCCAATATCAAAGCTGGTATACAATTCTAAATAATAATTACATTTGGCGCCTATGCTTATTGACAAAAACATTGACCATAAGATCTTTTTACTCATGGCAATAACAGTATTCAAAAACAAATATCACTTTATGTATGTAGCCAGAAGAATACTCAATTTTGAATCATTCTATTAACAATATTAATAAAGAATCTCAGTGTTGTACTTTCAAAGCTTCATTTGACAACTATATGCATTTTAATTTGTGCAACAATGAATAACAGCAACTTTCAACATCAAATCCAAAGTGATTACCAAAATATTTGACCCATCATAAAATCACTAATCATACACGAATTTGATCAAACCACCAGCTTTTTCCTGTATCGCATGGCAATCTGACATAATAAATCGAAAACTCCCTATACACAGCACTGCGCATGCGTGCACCTAAATGCAAATTGTTACGCGCAAGGCATGAAGAAAAAAGAAAATGGCGAGGACACTAACATTAAAGCATACGAGCAGGGCAAAGCTTCACGCACGGCGCTTAATACGCATGGCAATTTGGGAAATAAGTTTTAATCGCAAAGTATTCGAAAGTGCGAACATCCAGACAAAACTCATTATATCATGCAAATCTACACATCCAAGCGGTCCTAACATTTAAACTTATTTGATGATTGAAGTAAAAAATATATGAAATATGTGATAAATCTCGGCTTTCGCAATCGGAAAACAACAACATTGTGCCTAATGCCAATATACCGGCGCGTACGGCATTTGGACATGATTCCTTCAAACAACAAAGTACCTACAGATTTATAATTGTCAACTGCACCCGATTATAAATTGAATATTACAAAAAGAAGCTCCTCATGGCAATCTAGACACTCTAGCGGACAATATAATTAATTTGATTGTGACATGAATCGAACAATTTAGGTTAAATACAACGCAAACGTTGAAGTGCCAGTGGGGATTCTGAAATTTTCTGAAAGTTCAGTCACTTGTATACGGTGAATGATCTCACACACAAAATCAAGACACATTCATGTCAATTTTACATCGAAAATCTGAAATCCACAGTACAATATGAACCATGACTAGCTAGAAGTGATATATAACGATTATTTAACTATGTAAAATTTAGATTAATGAATATTTGATGACCCCAAAAATAAGTGCCAATGGCAAAGTTGTACAGGAGTCTGGGTTGAGATGCCGTACCTTCGGTGTCCCGGAAGGAAATTATTGCAAAAAACAGCGGGACCACACCGTGGGCGCCGTTAGCGCGCATGACACAATTGACATCATACCTAAATTATGCTGAAGTGACGTCAGCGTGGTAGTAGTTCATCATAAAAAATAACCTAAGCTGGTGTTATTGTTTATGTTATTTCACTTAGGAATTCCTAGTACTACGTTATTATTATTATTTTATTATTTTTAAATAGAACATTTCCAATTCATTCACAGCCCCCTACCCAGCTTGACTTCCGGGCAAAAATAAGCGACAACCGAACCTAAATGAAATTGAATATGTTAATCCTACGACCCACGTATACATTATATACATGGACCATTTGGATTCTTATACAACATTTCTACTCTTATACAATGCTAAACGGGGCCTTATACAATCACATCCATGGGTCATTATACAAAATTACGAGGGGCCCCTACCCAGATAAACTTATCGATAGATCTCTTCTACAATTACTTAAAACTAATTGATTGCACTGCCTTGGGGGGTCGTTGCCGTCCGGAGATGCTGATGACTGGAAGACTGCTAATCCTATGGACGTCTTGGTTGTTGCAGTAAATCGTAGATGTCTCAGTCGAAGTCAGTGTCGAAACGCCGGCGTTGCGTCTTGGTAGTCATATAGTCATCTTACGGCATCGGAGAATGAGGCCACAGCCGATCACTGTAGTTTAGGTTGGCCTAGTGAAGAACCATTGGCGGGGTTTAATGTGGTCAAGGCTGAGGGGAGACGTCTGGATGTCCCTTATCATCAGGGACTCAAGACATCAACCTCTTTTCGTAATTACTTGCACCCATGTTATCC
Source organism: Ophioderma brevispina (assembly GCA_023653785.1). Classification (NCBI taxonomy): domain Eukaryota; kingdom Metazoa; phylum Echinodermata; class Ophiuroidea; order Amphilepidida; family Ophiodermatidae; genus Ophioderma; species Ophioderma brevispina. The sequence goes on along the minus strand of JAMKCH010000151.1, from coordinate 61,158 downwards.
AAAACGTCCAAACTGCGCAGGACCCCCAGTCACCATTATCCTCGGCACAGGCCTTTACCGTGGACAGAAGCTCATAAGTTCAAGTGTGATCAGAGTTCAGTGACGGATGACCCAAACTGTTTGTTCCTTTGTTACAGCAAAATTCCTTGAATGTTATGGCAACCATCCAAAGGCTCATTATGCTGGAAGCTTCGGAGATGCTAGTTATCCTGCATCCAACGCAAAGCTCCAATTTTCACTACCAAATCGCACATCACTCGGATTTCCAAAATATAGCTACTACAATGAATACAGGTTACGTTTTTGACTTGTTAGTCACCACACGGGTCTCCCTCAACTTCTTATTTTCGATGATACCTGGCAGGCCTGCGACGGGGGCGCTTTGGGTTTCGGCGACCAACTGCAGGTGTGTCCTCTTCAATGGGGATCTGTTTGACCCTGCTGCGGTTGCCCAGGTCCTCACGCGTTTGTTTTTCCTGTTGCGCCTACTTCGTTAGTCCTCGCCTTTGTGTTGGCGCTTTCGACGGCTATGGTTCCGCCTGTACTTCTCTTGGCAATACAGTCGTTTTACCCGTGTCACCACTTTCAACATCCTCACTAGTTGGCTCGCAGCTGATCGTCCACTTGCTGACTACTCTCAGTCACCACAGGATCAGTCAAGACCTTCTCTTTATCCTCAGATGCTGTTGCACGGTCCCATTCTGGACCTTCTACAGCTTCAAGGGTCCTCATGGACTACCGTCGGTTTACTCGGCGGGTCTTCCTGTATTCGATAGTTGACATCGACAGAACTGATACACGAGTAAGGGTCCCTCCCCCGGGAGCGCTAACTTCCTTGACATATGCCTTTCTCGTGTGGTTGTATAACCATACAAAGTTTCCACACTCATAACCTTGGCCCAAAAGCAAACCGGTCATATTTCCGTTTCTGCTCCTAGCGCTCAACCCTATCGCGTGTCGCGCAGTTTCGTGGATGCCTCTAATTTTTCCTCTCTCAAATCCTCTGCATAATCGGTACTGCATTCTCCTTCTTCATTTACTGACATCCATAAAAACACAAAAACAAGAAACACTATCTATCGGCTTCCAACCTCTCGAACCTAACTCATCATTTTGGGGCTTTCCCCAGTGGATACTTGGACGCTGGCTCTGTAGGCAAAACCACATACGGGAGGTATTGATCCCAGTCCTTCTGGTTCTGGTGGGGCTGAATGATGAGGTCATTCTCCGATAAAGTGTTCAAAATTCTTTTGTTTATGTCGCTCACAGTCATGCACATTAAAGAATTTTTCTGCCTTTTAGAATGAATGTTTATTGAATATAAATTATACTTAGGAGTTATGTTTTCAAATGATCCGCACTAGATGTGTAACCGGATTAAAAGTATCAGCAATAAGGCTAGTATGCATCATTCTGCCTTTTTCCCATGTCGCCAGCCCAAATCCGTTCTTTAAATGTGTCCCTGTCGTTACACAAGAGCTCATATCACAGATTACTTGCATTTTTTATCAGCCCTCTATTATGCTAATTTGTTAGTTTAAAACATGATAATATTGGATGATTAAAGTTTCGCAGAGTTCTCTGAGAGCATGTTCTCAATATTGCGACGAGATACGTTACGAATAATTCGACATGATACAAAATTGCTAAAATTAACTGAATACCTATGTTCCAATAATGTTATAAATCGAGAAGTATTCAATGTTTTATAATATACAGTTTTGCTAAAATCTGGTTTCAACGTTACAATTTCCAGCCCTGTTAATGAAAGAAATCCCTCTGTTACGTTCATACCGCGACGGATACGTTACCCTCCTTCCTGCTACGCTCTTGAAATTGGCGTGATACCTAAAGTCGAATACCACACCATGCTTTAGTATGAATACCTTATAACGTATAAGACTAGTCGGTGAAGCACGACTTTCATCAAGAAAGCCCGACTAATAAAACGGCCGCAGATACGTTACCACGATACGTTACTTAAGTGGTTAACGTTAGGCAATATTCTAAAAATCGATATATTTTTAAGATCACCCTTGCATTGTTTCCGGTTCTGATAATATGAAAGTTTACGATTTTCATTGATTTTCAGGGAATTCCCTTAATGGTGATATTTCTCATTTGGGGACCACACTTGAACACTTTTAAACGGAAGATGTCCCATGAGTGACACTGCGTTCACTATTGTGCGGTTGTACCGCTCCACAAGGCCATCTGAATTTAGATTATATGAGTATCCGTGTCTTCACAATACCAAGTAACCCACACATCTCCTTGAATACTTCTGATTCAAAGTTCCTCCCTGGTCCGAGTTGTATTTCCAGGGGAGTTCCGAACCTCAGATAACCATCAACCAAATTTTTGCCGCCACCGTTTCAGCCTGCTGGTTCCGTGGATTGTCCTACTCCTCCGTCCATTCGTCCAGTAGTATCTCCCACCGACAAGAATATCGAATTTCCTTCATGGGTCTCGGTCAGAGGCCAAGTATATCTATCGCCACACGCTCCATCGGAGCCCCAATGCGGTACTGCTGCAAGAGTGCTCGATTTTTGGTGGCGGGCCCTTTTTTTTGCTAGCACATTCAAACCACCGGCGGAGAAAGGCTCGGACTTTCTGCTCCAACCCACCCGTAGTATCCCATCTCACTACCTTTGGGTAGATTCCTTGTCTCTACCAAGATGCCAGGCCTTCTTTGCGGCATCAATTCTTCAATACGCTCTCTCGCAACTTCCGGGGTAAAACATCAGCCACTTTGCTAATTTTTCCATCATGCGCTTTCCGCACCGTTTGACAGACACCCTGCTGAACAGCCAATAGTCCCACTGAGCGCCAATAATTTTTCATTGGTAACGATTTATCATATATCGGGTCCCAAGCAGGCCGTCCTTCATCCTTCTCTTTCTTCTCCAGAATTAACGCCATCGTTTCATCCTCTTGCTGGGCTTCTCTTATTGTCTCAATGAAATCTCAAGCCACTGGGTGTTGATAAGGCCGATTTATCACGAGCATCAGCATCCATTTCCACCTTCCAATACCCAAGATGCCAAGTCCAAGTGTTGAAAAGAACTTTGCGCCACCTAACGCATCCAATTTTAGGTCGTCAATCCGTGGCAACGGATATGGCTTCCTTTAACGGTGACCTCGTTCAACCTTCTGTAATCAATACAGAGGCGGTTTTGGACCCGTCCTCTTGTTACTAGTAGAACAACAGGGCTGGACCATGGACTGGTCGATGGCTGTAAGCAGCACCTTGTCAAGTAGCTGCCTACCTGTCTCTCAACTTCTTATCTTTGCTGGGGTGATGCCTTGCGCACGGCTGTCTAATTGGGCGGGGCATACACTGTGGGTATTCGATTGTGTGTTTACCAAGTTAGATTCTACCAATATCATATTCACCTGTTGAGAACACGTCTTGGTAATCAATCAGCAATTTCGTGACTTTTTCTCTATCTTCTGGTTCCAAAGCGGCAGTACTCTGATCAATCAACTCACATAATGTTCCGACCTTCAGGCAGGCGGAGATTTGATTTTCCACATCTCTGCCCACTTTCACCTCTCAATGTAACATCCCTAGATCAAATGCAATTTTCACAATAGAGTTCTGCCTTAATCTCTTAGGTCTTGCTAGTCAACATCCCACCAGTTTTATTACCCTTCACACGCCGCGCAAACACCCACCGCCCTTTTAACCCTCAAGCCTCCCACTACACCACCTTGGTATAGTGCGTTTTACTTATCTTAGTAATGCCCACTCTCAGTTAGCTCACCTTCTATAAATTGTTCAACGATTCCAAGCTGACCACCATTAATATCGACAGTAAGACTTGCGTTCACAATCATTCATGCTCAGGCGGTACCAAAAGTCTTGCACAAACTGCCAATACCCTAGGAAAGAATGGATTGTTTTATTTCGTCCTGGGGGGCCCAAGGGACGGCAAGTCACCACTATTTTCAGCTCAAGCCGTCCAAGATCCATGTAGCTCCAGATTTCACTAAGAAATCCATACCCAACGTTCGTGGATCACATCGGACTCACCAGCAACTTTCAGATTTAGGCAGCAAGTTTGAGGTCTGGAAAATTGTGTCATCAAAAAAGTGTAACATTAACTCTCAAGAAGTCTCGTATCTTGAAAACTTCTTATTGCAGGCAACTCAAAATTTCTACCAGATTTTGCTTTTGTGAATTTCATGAGTTTAATTTAAATAGGCAAACTACACAAATGATTACGTGGCCAAACCAAAAATTATACTAAAAAAATGTGTTTCTACATAAGGCCAGACTACTGGACCATTTTGTAGAAAAGTTGCCATATTGATATTTGATAAGTGAATAAGGCTTAAAGTGGCACTTTAGTGATTCCAACACATTCTGTTTATTCAAAGTTCCCTAGATACCTTGAGACAAAACTTATCACAAAAGTTGAGTTGATCCTGATCTGGGTTTTGTGTTATTTACAAGCAACTGCTTATTCCCCCGGCGTCCCCATATAGACTAGGACACGGTGCTGTAATTTCTGTCTGATTACGGACCAGAAAAATACAAAATTGTGATTGAGAATGTCTTACAGACACGGACCGAAATGGAAAATTAGCCAAATGAATTAAGTATTGAACATGGATTACCATTGCATGGGCATGGGCTACGGTTCAAATGATCTCATTTTTGTAGGCAAGTCGGGGGGATCGGGGAGAGGTTGTGGATCACGAAATGGCCGTAAAGTTAACATGATTTTACTTGATTGATTTCATGAAATTGTTGTAGCAATTTTTGCAACGGCCCAGCCTAGCCAGCTAGGACTGAGCAGCGGCTAGCCTAGGTAGTTTCGGTACCGAACGAAAAGGGGGTTGTATCCCCCCAGTTCTGCTAAGATAACTCCACATTATGTCTTAAAACATGTGTGTTCTAACGGATGTGGAGTTCTGCAAATACATACGTAATACCTTTTGCCGTTAGCTGTGTTTACAGGGCCAATTCAAAGAGCCAACCTTTCACACTGCAGACGAACAAAATATCACAGCCAATCAGAATCGAGTTGATAGATGTGTGCCTTAATAGATATATACCTTTTGCAGAGAGGTAATACTCCAAAATTGTCTCGAAAAACAGAGGGGGGGGGGGGGAAAAGTTTAGAAATCCGGAGGAAAAACCTTTCTCGTGCAGACACTGGGACTGAAAACGCCGGAATAAATGTACCTTGAGCCGGAAGGTCAAGTACGGACCCTGGACCAACTGAATCCCTGAGCATCTAATATAGGCACGGCCGTTACAATGTGCTGCTATTCACGTGAGCCGTCATGTTGTTAGTTTCGAACGAGGGAGGGCGAGGGACTCAGGTACTACTGGAAGAAAGGAAAAACAAGAGAAAATTATCCTGTTGATACAAACAAACGAACCGTGGTGACCCGACGGTGACGTATGCGGACCTCTGGTCCCTTGTCGATTATTGCTTCCCTCATGCATTGGAACGCTGAAGTGATTGTCGTCGACCAATTTTGTTCTTCAAATTTTGGATTTTATATCTTTGTAGTTTTTTACCATATGTCATCGCATTGTATATGGTGTCAATGTGATTGATTGTGAATGAAAGCAGGATTTAATTTTGTTCGCTCTTTTGGAGGGAATTGAGATCGACAAGTTGAGGTAGGTGACAGGCAAAAGGTCTACGTAATGTATTTGCCGACTCCAATACGTAATGACCACATGTTAAAGACATTAATGTTGAGTTATGCTTAGCAGAACTAGTATCCCCCGGGGCTACAACATACGTGCGGGGGGCAAGATCCAGGTCTCAGCGGAGCACACGACATGGAATTCAAGAGGCAATATGCATGCGGACGTTTATACACTATTTGCCAATTGAGCAATTACCACAGGGATTAGATGTTAACTAAGGCACTTTGAGGTCGATCTATCAATGCGATTATCACTTTTACTGGAAAATCAGGCAATTTCGTCGGCTCTAGCATGCTATCGGGGGTTGATTGCAGCAGCGGCCATTTTATGTTTACAAAATTATCTTCGAGGATGCGGGATACGACGTGACAGGCCGCCGATATACCCGTTGGCATTCTGTGATACGTGGTTGGCGCTTAGTGATGGAATTACTGTCATTCAGAGGTAAACGAAGGGTAAACGAAGGGCCCACCCCCCCACGTCGACACACACCGAAGCACACCAAGTGAGGAGTTGCGCAGCCCAGAAGTAGATCATTATACTTCTTTTCGCTCATTTAAGAACACAATGCCACAATAGTATATCACCGAAACTCATTGCACTCGACCGGTCCCTCACCTCAACCTGACCCCAGATTCGAGCCATTGACCGCACGACACAACTTGACACGAAGACTGAGACTAAACCTACAGCGAATTTTGAAGCACGCCCTCCAACCACAGCACGCTACACCAGATCACACCCGTCACACCCAGTTCAGAAACAACAGGATTCGAGCACCCACCGCCCGCAACAGCTCGGACCCACTCACACGCTAGGTTCAGATTGGTCGCCATGCCCCCATCCGACAGGCATTATACCACCTCATATCCACGCCCGAATGACCACATCGCCCCCCAGGCAACCCCCACACCGACCCACCCCCCCCCACCCCCCACCCGATTTTCCTTACTTTTTTTCAAAATACATACAACAACCTCCCCACCACACAAGTTGTCGACACAGACAAAAATTCACAGCCGGAACCCAGCGTGCTAATCCTTTATGGGAAACAAGAGCCCACATCACCACCATAAATTGTGTTTTGGATAGAGCTACCAGACAATGGGAAAAAAGAAACATGTCTAATCTTTGATTACTTATGTTACCATGTATGATAACGAGATGTTATGGAATAAAGCGCATTTTGTAAATTTGGACCTCCGTTGTCAAATAAGCCTATTAATTTGGTACATTTTTTGTTACAGCAAGGCATTGGACACTGCACGGTCACAAAATTTGAATAATATGGCCAACATACATTTGTCCAGACTCGGCCAATTTTTGCCCGGACCAGACGTGAGTGACCCCTCATTTTTTAAGTAAATAATTAACTTTTTCAATGAAAACAATAGATAGTTAGAAATTTCCAACTCAAATTGTTCTTGGTTACCCTAACTACTAGACTAATTAGTACTACTAGAGGCAAAAAATATCCAGGAAAAAAATTACTACACAATTGCATAGTTAGCAAATGGCAGAAAAGTGTAACAAACTGCTATGCAATACCATCTATCGCGAGCCCTGACCGTAGCGGGAAAATGCCTGAGCAACATCGGGCTAGCCTAGTACAGGAACCTTTTTTTTAACCCGTTCGATTTTTGACATGGTCGTCGGCACGACGTAAAAGGCCAATAATGCATTGAAAAAGCCGTAGCAATCAAGCACTGTATTAAGTATGGACTGTAGACGCAAAAAAAAAAAATAGTGCTGCGTAGGAAGTACAGTACACTAAGAAAAATAACCCTAAGGGCCGCAGTATTTATCATGCACCTACTTGTATTGTTTTATGTATCTCCTGCAAATATGTTTCTTCGATGAAATACAATATTAAGTATGTTTTGGAGATCTTCTTGTCGGATTCGTGCTACCCGATTTGAATTATGTAATGTCGTCATACTAGAAATGAGGGTGATTCGTTAATGTGAAATGCAAAAGATTGATAATGGAACTCGTCTGACATGCCGAACTTTTTCTAGTATGACTCCGTTGTACTAGGGCTAGCCTACGCTACGGGCTACGTCCAGAACCAATGGCACTAGAACAGCTGAGGACGGACCTGTTGAATGGGACAGACGTTTTGCAAATTGCAACACTAAACTTTGCCTTAATGACCAATTGTTCCAGTTTTTTGCTTGACGAAGGTTAAGATCCAAACCTCATCCATTTCATACCTCCGCTATGGGACTATGTACTCCTGACTTATCATAAATGATGCCAAATCATCTATTTAAAGATAGTTTCACCTAAACACACCAAATTTAATGTTTTTGAACAACCGCATCAGAAGGTCCAACATAGCAAGGTCGCAACTCTAGAAAATTAACTCATAATGATTTTATATGGGGGAAAATCAAATAAGCATTCGCTGAAAAATAAAGAAATAAATAACTAAATAGTTATTAAACTTTGAGTTGGTTAAAAAAAATTGTTGAATGCTCCATATTGTAATATGCACTTCCAAATTGACACTTTTCTTCCCATCTAAATATATTTTAGTTTGAGACTGAGGTCAGGCTGTTTTTGTGATGACGTCATTTCAAAGTTGGGAAATCCATCACAGTATATTGATGTCAACGGCCACGTATTGTCCATACAAACGTAATTATGTTGTGTATTGGTGAAATTTCTGGAACCATGGTCAACGACGACATTCTTACTACCTGAAGATCCGCAGAAATAGGAGAAAGTGGGTGTTGGGAAAGTCCCAGGTAATTTGAAGTGGACGTAAATCTTGTTGATGGCAAGTCGCTCTGCAGAAACTGCAGACTGCATCTCTGCACTGATTGTTATTGAATTCATGAATGATGAGGATCGTCATCATGCAAGCCAATTGGGTCATTGGATTAAAGTGAAATAGTCATTCTTGATCATGGGATTGTTTTCATGTTAACAAGAAAGTTATTGGTTTAGATCAAAGGTTCCGCCCATCCATTACTGGCAAATTAAATGAACATGTTGAATACTAGAATCATTCATGGAATATTGCATGCAGCAAATTAGTGAGCATTCGCGGTGTGAGTCGAATATGCAAACGCCGTAGACAGCACGTTTATAGGCGAAGTGAAAAGGAAAAAACAATGTTTCTCGTCCCGCCCCGCTTCCTTGTTTTGAGTCCGGCCTCAATTTAAATGTTTTTTTTTCAAAAAAAAAATAAAAAATATCAATAAAAAACGAAAATCCCTCAGGAAATGAGTATTCTGTTGTCAATGACTGCCGAATTTTGCGCCACCCCGAAAATGCAATTCTCTTGCTGCTAAGTCCTAATCATTTTTTTCCCGACTTTTGATTCAGTCATGAACACCGAAAACAGTAACATCTTTTAAAAATGACATCCCCATTGTTTTTAATGCGTTAATATTTAAATGGCCCAAAACCCTGGGAATCTACACACGTAGTGTAGGCCATGGGTGCTGGGCATTAGTTTTTTTTGTAATGTCGCCTCTTCCTGTATTGGCAGCACAGGCACTAGTAGGCGATTTCGCCGGAGTTTGTCCGTTTTTTTTGTGGAAGTCCCATAATTGAAAAAAAAAACTGATGAGTATAGCGGTTCAGAATATCTCTAGCGACTTTTAAAAATACAGAAAATAGATTGGAAAAAAAAATAATTCGCGCAGGGAAAGTCCTTAGATGTATGTTGACGCAATACTTCTGAATTGTTATACATTAAAACCCGCCACCTTTGAATGATATTTTCCCTCAAATTGGCAAGGAACTTTACAAATCGGAATCAACATCAAGTTATTAAAACCCGACTTTTATTGCCGACAACTTTCCACACTGATTTGATTGTATGCTGTTTCCATTGATAACCCTATTATATATGTCATCAAGTGGCCAAGTTTATTATCCAGAATACTGCTGACATATTGGCAGTCTTGTTAAAAGGTTTCAGTAGTGGGAAAAGGATTTAGTAACCTCGGCTAACGTGGCGGGCCCAGACTTTCACTGGGTGCAAGAAACTGTTACCTGTTCGGAAATGTTCTCGTTGCTCTCGGCCGTCAACACTATTTTTGCTGGTCGTCGCAATGGACTCTCATGGCAGCCCTCATTGGCATCTGGGTCTGGGCCGACTTACGAACGTAAAATAACGTGATGTTCCTCGTTGCATCTGGGCCGTCTGTACGGAAAATGACGCGATTTCCGCGTGCAAATCTGGGCCTCTTCCCGGAAAATGACCGCGATGTTCCTCGTTGCACACCGGGGGACGTCATCCCGGGAAATAATGCGATGCTTTTCACGGCATTTCGGACGGTTTGTCCGCAGTAGGCGCAATGCTTTTCATAAGCGGGTGACACTGTGTACAATGCCAGGAACAATTTCGATATCGATGGTTATAGCGGGCCACCATTTTCGATAAGCTACTTTTAATTATGCAAAATGCATTCTGGGTAACCAGCATTACGTAGTGCTGAAATAGCGCCACGCACGACTATTACGTAGCGTAATAGCGCACTCACGACTGGCGCACTCTAGCTACAGATTTCATGCGATCAGGTGTGCAGTACGCTCCATTTTTGATTTTTTATTTTATTTAGGATCCCGTGTTCTCATTGCATTCCGCACGCGATTCCTCGTTTGCATCTGGGACGTCTTTTTCCGGAAAATGTCGCGAGGTTCCTCGTTGCATCTGGGGCCGTCTTCCGGGAAAATGACGCGATGATGTTCCTCGTTGCATTGGGCCGTCTTTGTCGCGGGAAAATTACTCGATGTTCTTCTTCTTCGTTGGGCATCTGGGCCGTTACGACTTTATGCTACTGTTTCCTGTGCCGGGAAAACGGCCGAGAGGCAATGAAACGCAAAATTGTGTTTCTTTTTGCAAATCTGGGCCGTTAAAAATAAAAATAGATTGCACCTGCATTTTGGTCGCCGTTGGTTCGGCAAAGATCGACCCGTCCGGTTAGGGTTATGTTTGATTTTCCGCAGTACGGTAGCTCATACGAACTTGGGAATTATCTCAGAAATCCCAGCGTATGATTTCTTGCAGGGTTTCCACTAAAGTGTAACCCTAGCCAAGCTGGAGAATGAGAACCAAAATCTAGAATATCATTTATTGTTGGATATGACATGATATAAATCCTTTTAAACATGAATGAAGTTCTCAGGAATAATTTCTTAACCTATTTTAGGTGAGATTGTAAGATTTAGAGATATCTTGACTAAGTATGTTCATGTTTGCGCCAACTGGTCGTCTGCTGGCCGGCTAAGCTAGACGCCGTCGTATGGTTTGAACATGACCGTATGGCCAATCGATGCCACGACAGCTCCAGATTTAAAGCGATGTCATAGGTAAATTGGTCAAACATGCGGAGCAAGTCTAGGCCCGCGCATGGATTATATAAATTTTTATTCTATTGGGATGCACTCTCGACCTAAATACTCGTAGGATTCCTTCTCTGAACGTGTTAGGCCTCTATCTTTTGGAGTGAAAATTCCAGGTTCAGCAACGGCAGGGGGCAATCGCCGATAAATTTTGTGTTTACATCGGAATTTAAGAAGCAGACTACCCTAATGACCGCTGGCCACCTCTGACCATGTCGGGTCTGGTACGTGCACAGGGTCGTTCCCTATATTTTATTATTTACGGCGACTGAATCTTCGTGTTGTGGTCAAGGAAAATTCGTCATTGTTTTATGCCAAAATCTTTATACTCCAGAATAGAATTCCCTATTTTCTGATCAACGAAGGTCATAGGTATTAAGTAGTACAAATTGTTTAGGGTTCAGATATGTCTTTACTTAACGTTTAATAGTTAATTATTTAAATGAGGATAAATCCCTAGCCCCAGTTTCCGTCGGGTCGCACTTTTCCGGTAAATTCAGCTTTGTACAGCGTCTCACACGAGGTCATTTTGTAAACAAATCTGAGAAAGTTATCTCGAAGTGTGACTCTGCAAATTTAAAATACCTAGAAATATACAACTGACTTATTATTTGACATATAAAACTTAATGGTTTCTGTGTCTTTCTTTTCCCCATTCCTTTAGGAATTAATCTCTTATTCTAGTACTTTCAAAGGCGAAGGAATCGGGATGTTATTCCACTATCCAGTAAAATCACTCGTGATTGATTGTGTTAAAGCTCCTATGCAGAAGTTGAATGCGTGTCTTCGTTAATTGCGTATCCGCGCTCGGGTATGTTTTGCAGATCGTAAAGTTGTCCTTCTTTTGTACCTCGATAGAAGGGCTAGCGGATAAATTTGTAATGAAATAGTAGAATTTGTCATACTGTATTTCTTCAACCTTTCGAAATAGTAATTAGCACAGGCGGTTAGCCTGGTCTTAACATTCTTTATTGAATAAATGTCTCACTCAGTCACATAAAATATGCCACTCATTTATTGTCTATCCTCATGCAAAATTTCATTTAACCAAACCGCCAGGGATTGTTTTCTCGTGACAATATGTCTTTCAAATCTCCCTCCTCAACTCTCGAATTGATCGCTTTAGTTAGGTGATTTTTAGCTCGGCCTTGTAAAGTCTCTAGCGAGCCGACGTCCCGTTTCGTGACAATATTTATTTCTTGTCTCCCTCTAAGTAAAATACTGAAAGTCTAATAGATAGAATCCTTGCCTCTTATAAGCTCTCTAGCTAGGTGACAGCTATCGTCCGTATTGAGCTTTGTTAAGGTTTGGATCCAACAGTCCACTTAGCTTGAAGTGCCTTCCATGCAGGCAGACTGGCTTATGGACTTCAGAAACTGACAAAATAAATGGGCCTTGATGGGTCCCTTTTTCCCATGGTGACAAATTGCCTTGATGCCTTTTTACAATTGCTGAATTGCCTTCTCATGCCTTGCATTTGAAGGCAATTTTTTTTTCCTTATATTTAAAAATTGACTGCCTTTCCCCCACGTCCTTATTTTGCACCATGGATATCAGGGCACACATCATCATGATACATAGTACGTGACGATGTTTAAATAATGACGACTGGCGGAGAGGTGTAAAGACACATGATTGAGTCTTCGTTCATTTTTTCTGTTGATGATGATTGATTTTTAGAGAATTGGCATATTTGGGCAGGAACTCTTGTCCAATTGAAGATATGCTTCAGTTTTGATACTTTTAATGGACGTCTCTCTAACAACTAAAACATTAGATGTGCTAAACAGGTGGCTAACACTATTAAAACATTGTAAATATGTTCAGATCTTGTGTGACCTTTACCGTCTCTGTAGTTTTGGACATCACGTTTGATGAGGTTCTTGAGTGGACAAATCTTGATGGCGCCTCTTGGAAAATAAAAGCCCCCCCCTCCTCCCCATTTTTTCAAACCAGGGTTTTTTCATATTTTTACTTTTTTTACTTGGCCTATCCTGATAAAGCATACGTGCATGTCATGTTGGCCATTGGCAGTGGTAGCGCAAATTCAATTTTCGCACATGACGATCACTCGGCACCGATGACATTGTTCCTTGGATTGAATATTGTTTTTTCAAGAGGGGTGCAAGTATTTAAAGCAGAATTTAAGAATATTTCTATTTCTGACAAAAGATTAAATGAATTATTTCGATAAAAAGCAAAAATTACACCATTGTAAAAATAAGAATGAAATAAAAGATGAGATTTTTTATTTGTAGTAGTATAGAGTGGGTGAATTTTTAGTTTGGTTAAAAACTTTCTCACCCATGAAGTCGGGAAGTGTTGCAGTATCTTAGCTGTCGTTGTCATCGTTATTTTTCTGTCGAATCGGCTAAAAAAAATCCTTGACGGCGACATAATGGTCGCATAACTTTGAGTTAAAAAATCGACCGGGCGAATGCAGCATATCATAACCCCAAACGTCAAAATCCACTCATCCATATTACCATGTGCTTTCTAGGCCCATGCATTAATGAAGCCACATCACACACACGTCCAAAAACTTGGCCTACACTATTCCATAGCCCCAATCTGTGGAGTATACCAATTAAGGGGGACAGGCATCATTTTCATACATATTATATTATTGCAATCACAAAGCACATATTTTCTTTAGAATAAGGCAAGTGATATCCTAAACTAGCAGCATGACTCGAGTGGCCTTAATCTTTTTATTCACCTGACATGTTTTACTGGCCCACTAGTCATTCATCATTCTCAACGTCCAAGACGGGTCAATGTAAAAAACATTTTGGCTGAACTTAAATGATTCTCTAAGATGAGATCCATGTTTAGCAAATTACTTCTTTTGGGGTCTGTAAGAACATCGGTAGACACCGCTTAATAAATGTTTTAAGTATTTTCAGTAAGAAATAAAACTTAAAGAGCAATTTGATGCCCTTTTCAGAGGACGCTAATTTCATCTTTACAGTACTAAGTCCAAACCGGCAGTGCCAAGTGACATGACACAGGTGAAGGTCCTACATGTGGGGGCGACCCAATTTTGTAAATATTTACAAAGTCCGCAGATATACTCCAGTTGTCAGCGAGCGCTTTCTGCTCACATGAGGCATGCTAACAGTGATCTGGGTCAAAGTCCGGTATTGCGCATGCCAATCCCTCGCTTTCGACTGGAAGTAATGTCATAGGCTCAGGCGGGTGAAATTGTTTAAAAATACCCATACACGATTTTTGTAGTAGATAGCAGCCGCACCGGATGCGATCCTAATTTTGCATTACGTACTATTGACATAGCGTGAATAACAATGCGCCACGTACGACCACGCGTATCATGAGCTGCTGATTTTCATACAGTATGCCTCTACTCACTTGTTCTCAGCCTTCCCAATTATTGGGTCCCTACTTCAATGACGTCAGACTGGGCTGACGATACGGATGCTGTTCTATCATATGTGGGGACTGTCAAGGTCATGACGGCAAGGTGCACAAGTAATCTGAGGTCATTTTCCGACTGCCATCTTGCCAGGAGGATGATGCAAGTTTACTTGCAGATTTTTTTTTCAATTTTTTTTCTTCAAAATGGGATCATCAGCATCAAAGTCATCATTTACCTGTGTTGAAGATGATCCAAAACTATAACCCAATATGACCGCTTCGATGCCCACCTCTACTGTGGAAAATTATTTTGATATTGTGTTGTCTTATTTTGTCACGTAGTCTACTTCACCCTGTAAGTCACAAATTAGTTGCTAATTTGACAACTTTGTTATTTTTGTATGCTTGATTTAGTTACGGTTCATACTCTGTGTCAGTTGGAAGAATCAGACAGTTCTTAAAAAAAGAGGTACTGTCGTGCTCCTCCTAAACGTTTTCCTGTCAAAATAAGGAGTAGTAGCAGTGGAGAACTTAACTTATTTACCACTACAAATGACGCTAGCATCAAAAATTACATGTACAACCCCCACTCCAAAGTCCGTTAAAAAATCACTACTGCTCTACACTACACTAGAGAGGCGGATGAGGAATGATCAAATGGCACTTAAAAAAAGGACGATCTGGAGGATTGCTCTCACTTCCTTTAAAAGATGTTTTGAATAATGCATTTAATATAAACTATAAACTTTGTTTGCAAACCAGTTTGCAAAATGTAAGCAGTCACGTATACATGTATGGAGGTACCATAAGTTGATCAACACAATGACTTTATTGACTGCTTATTGTCTTACAATCATTTGATGATTTTAGGGTCTATAATTAATTGTTTAGCGATTTTTCTTTGTTTTCCTTTTAATAGCTTACTGCTACGCTTTACAGACGACACATTTGACCCTATCAAGCTGCACAACAATAGGTAAGCACAAGCCATAAATTAGTGGAGTTTCCGTACCTGACCCATCTGACACACTAACGAATTCGGAAAACCCTCACTAAAAAAACACCGGTTTATTCCGTAAGTTTCGAATTCATAAGTGTGTCAGAACAATATTGTCAGATGGGTCAGGTAGCGCCCCCCCCCCCCCTTTCCATCTGCTCTCCCCATTGCAGTTGTACCCCACCCGTCTCCCATTTCTGGGAAAGAAATTGTATCTTTATCCAAGAATAGCAATTTTCAAAAAAAAATTTGGACAAATTCAAATTCAATAGCCTAATGCTTGAGAAACTTGAAGAAAGTCTTTTTTAAATTCAAAGTTTACCTTGTGGAGCAATTTTGGACTTCCAAACACCGAGCTGAGTTGCTCTCCCTGCATCTAACTTCATCCTTCTATTGGGACCTAAATGCTGCCCCTCCTCCATCAAAAACTCAAAGGAAACCTCTGAACTAAGGGTTAAAACAATTGTCTCGCTGGGTGCCAAGAACCTCTTGTAGCTTTTTTACCTTGAAATCAAGAGCTGTGCAAAGTGGGCCTCATTTTCAAAACCTCCTGTGTGCAAATTGTGGTCCACCACGTGCCCTTTTACATGTATGTTCACTCCGAATTAAAGACGAAATGCATGGAATTTTTAGAGAGACTTGGCTGAATTCATTCATATCAGAATGTCTGTTCTACTGTACACTGACACAAACAAGTTGCTGTAGTGACCACATCCCTCATCCAATGTTGATGACTTTTGCACCAAAGGATCATACTATTTAAAAGTAACACTGCATCTGGTGTGAGATACAGATTTATAGGTCAAAGGTCAAAGTCCATATTTGTAAAAATGTATTTTCATATTTTCTGCTCTTAACCCAAATGGCGCATTGTCAATTAACTTTTAATACTCAGTCAAAAGCATCACAGGCCCAAGACTCAGTAGGGTACACACATCCCTATCTGTAATTACCACTATGTGACCTTTGGCCCATTAGGCTTATGCCCCTGCCAGGGATCTCGCAAGTTTTAACTTGCAGTATTTTTTTAAAATAAAATTATGACTGTGGTAACAAATAATGTACATCCATTTTCTTTTAGGTGTTGATTTCAAAGTGAAAACTTTATCAGTGGATGGAAATAAAGCCAAATTAGCAATATGGGTAAGTTGCAAATGTTTCAACTGTCTAATTATGGCTTTTAATTAAAAAATGGAAAAGAACACAGAATCAGCGATTTAGAAAATGGGAACGTTGGTCTTTAATATTGCTAGACTATGCAGTATTATGTTAAAGGTGTCAATGAGAGATTTTGAGGCAGCCGTATTTTCAGTTATATGTAGTGGTTTCATATAGATTAGACTTTTTTTTTTTTTTTTTTTTGGGTACACACATCCCTATCTGTAATTACCACTATGTGACCTTTGGCCCATTAGGCTTATGCCCCTGCCAGGGATCTCGCAAGTTTTAACTTGCAGTATTTTTTTAAAATAAAATTATGACTGTGGTAACAAATAATGTACATCCATTTTCTTTTAGGTGTTGATTTCAAAGTGAAAACTTTATCAGTGGATGGAAATAAAGCCAAATTAGCAATATGGGTAAGTTGCAAATGTTTCAACTGTCTAATCAGGGGCGGCGCCAGGGGGGTGGCAGGGGGGGCGGCCGCCCCCCCTGAGATTTTCAAAATTTAGGAAAAACGGGGTTTTGCGCAAAAATTAGGGTTTTTTAACCAAAATGAGTTCATTTTGTACTGTTTCGCCCCCCCTATGATGTTTCGCCCCTCCTATGATTTTACCCTGGCGCCGCCCCTGTGTCTAATTATGGCTTTTAATTAAAAAATGGAAAAGAACACAGAATCAGCGATTTAGAAAATGGGAATGTTGGTCTTTAATATTGCTAGACTATGCAGTATTATGTTAAAGGTGTCAATGAGAGATTTTGAGGCAGCCGTATTTTCAGTTATATGTAGTGGTTTCATATAGATTAGACACCCATAGATCTCTTTTATTTGGCCACAGAAATGGGGAGTTTCTGTAACATGACCTATCTGGCACACTTTTTTTTGACACATTTATGAATTCGGAAACCCTTCACGGAATAAAGCACAGGTTTATTCTGTTAAGGTTTCCAAATTCATAAGTGTGTCAGAAAAAAAGTGTGTCAGATAGGGCAGGTTACAGAAACACTCACAGAAATGTCTTAAAAGCTAAAGCTTATATTTCACTATAAGACATAGGCTGAATTTCATATTTGCTCAGGGCTATAGGAAATTAGGAATTTCAAAATTTTTGTACCAAAGAAATAATTCTCAGCTTAGTCCTTTCAGATGGGGATATTTTGATAGAATGCTTTACATCAGTGCAAAAATCAGAATATTTACATTTTTAGGGACACCTGTTACATAAAATACCTTATTGCACCTTTAAGGTTCATCTTTTGCTTTTTCATCAATCATCAGTATTGTTCTTTATCCACCGATGTGCAGGACACAGCTGGCCAGGAAAGATTCCGAACTCTCACACCTAGTTATTACAGAGGAGCACAAGGGGTAATTTTAGGTCAGTATTATAGTTCTTGCGTAGTGCAGCAAGGTCGTAAGTGCAATAGCCATGCCTGGAAAAAGGAGGGAACTCGGAACCTTTCCAGGAAATTTTTGACATTTTGGAGGGAAATTGTTTACATTGGAGGAAATTTTGCCATTTGGAAGGAAATTTTACCAATATTGGAGGGAAAATTTTATGGTTCCGGAAAAAGCCATTTTTTCACATCCATGGTCAATAGCTGGGCCATTTTGTCAGAAATTCCATCAAATATACATTATCCAAGCTTTTGGTCACTGGCTCTTGAAATGGTTATTCAGGTAACACTGTCGCCTGAAGCACCATTTCAAGAGGTCGCTCTGCTGACTCAAAGAAAGGACAGTAAATTGAGTTATCCTAAACATGGCAGCACACAGATGTATCACATGGCAGCGATTGCACTACGACCTTGTTGCTCTACATGATGAGTTCCAATAAATTCATCTAGACTGAAGTCCAAGCAAGAGGTCTATCACCATTTCATTACAGGTATTTTGTTTAAATTGCGGAGCATGTGTGGCAAGGTTCAAAATCTTTTTGGGGCACGATCCCTGGGCTTTCTATCTGGAGCAATTTCTGTCTGCCAAAAAGTAGCACCTCATAGTCATTTTACCATAGGCCCAAAATATTCTCTATGGGGGGGGGGGCTATTTTGTGAAGACTGAGGGCTAATCACCCTAAGCCCTTGTGTATTTTGAATCCTGAGGGTGTGAACTGCCAAATTAGTAAATGTTTTGGTGTGAACCATGGTCATCCACCAATGGTAAGTAGCGTAACGTTGGGGCGGGAGTGGGGGCAGGTTGCCACCCGCCCCCAGGCGCTTTTGAACCGAAAAAGGCTTGAAATCATGCTATCAGCCCTTTTTTTGCCGCCTCATCAGGAATTTTCACTCCAACAGCAAATCTTTGCCGCAAACCACTTTCCAACCGAAAATCTTCCCTCAACCGGGATTTCCCCCCTCTGACAAGTGACCCCCATTACGGACGCCCCTGGGCAAGGTGTATTTTCCTGCTGCTGTAAACCCAATGTTCACCTTAACTAAGTATATCACTAGGCTATTAAAATTCAATTCCCTTGCAAAAGTTTCAGCTTACCTTTTCATTCACCATTGTATATAAAATACAGCGCCCTGTTTTTGGTATTATATAAGATACCCATCAACACCAGGTCAGACTCATTTCAATGTATTACAAGTAAACCCACTGAACTCTGTCCTTGGTGGAGAGCAATATGATAACTCCATAGTATAATGATTTTGTATTTTTCAGTTTACGATGTCAGTAACCAATCTACCTTCCTACTGACCAATGGCCTTAATGAATTAGACAACACTTCACAACCAAAAGTGAAAGTTTAAAATGCTGGTAGCTAAATAGATAGGTAGTAGGCGACTAACACTTTCGATCAGGTTTTGTATTACTTTTTTTTTGGCCGATTAACCCTAACCCTCACCGGGGCTTTCCCCCATAACGTCCGAGAGTCAATCAAAGTCATCCAGTCGTGTCGTTTTACCGGACGAGTCAATCAGAGTCATTTGTTTGTGACTTTCAATGACTCTCGGACATTTTCCCTCCCCGCAGAGGAATAACTGCGTAGGTCGTTCACGGCCGCAAGTCAACAGAAATTATTGGTTGTTTCTGCCGGCAAATTCAGAAAGTCAAAACCAGAATCATGGTTGTTCTGCTGCCGGTATAACGCCAAGACTCAATGAAACATTTGATTTCCAATGGTCTTCTGCCAGCAAAGCTTCCGAGAATCAATGACTTCTGAACTGGAGCTCTACTTCTGGTTGGTGCAAATTTGACCTTGACACCCTGCTAATTCGGAGGGCCCGAATAACCCACAGTGGGGGGGAAAAACCCTGTGGGACGTCGGTAGGCGTTGCATCGTGGGATCAACATGGCGACGTAAAAAAAAAATTCATATTTACGCGCGTGGACGTCTCCAAAGTCTTGAGAACAATTTGGTTTTCAACTTCTCCTGCGGGGAAAGTCGCCGAGAATCAACCAGAGTCAATGGGGTTTTTTCGGGAAGATTCCGAGAATCACTGAGAATATTTCAAGGTAAAATAAAATAGGTTTTGACGTCCGAGGGTCAATGAGAATCAATTGGCACCCCTTGGTTGATTCTCAGGGACCGCGACGAGGTTAGGGATTAACGGGATATCCATGTTGGTGGATATCCAATCATTCCGATCACTGCTCAGACTATTCAATACCAATACTGATTAAATTTACGCCCATTTGAAATCTTTCAAGCCGGTGATGGTTTCCATATGTGGTCTGCATATAACACTCCGATCCTTTCATCACAATATAGGGCTGTCTGCGACCATAGTATTTTTATACCACTGTTGATAGCGTAACACCAATGACCGTAATTCATGTTTTTGTCTTCATGACATGGTTTTCTTATGTGATTGACTTATTTGGAGGAAATTCCTCGGCGATTCCTCTCATCGATTGGTTAAAGTAGAGTCTGTAAAATAGCTTGGCCCCTTTTTCTATCACATGACGTCTTGATTAACTTGCCCGGGGCATGGCAATCGACTGTGACCAGAAAATAATAGGACAGTCTCAACACCGTATTCATAGATCGCATGTGTGTGCGCGTCCACGGTACAATAAGCATTGTAAATAACTGGTAGGCCATGTCAGTTCGGGAAATCATTTAACCAATCAGATGAGAAGAACCTATATTCGGTATATAAAACAAATATTGACACTGGTAACTGAAAGTGTCTGAATTTGGAAATGCTGTATGAATAGGGAATTAAGCTTAAATTCAGACCCACATTCGGACACTTTGCCCACCCAAAGTTAAGTACTTTGTACTTGTACTTTGTGTATATTGCTTAGGCCTGTAATATTGTTATTAGTTTATTATGTATGTTAATTTTGTAAAGCGCTGTGGTCTTTGTGGGGTGCTATAAAAATGCTTGGTTGTTGTTGTTGTTGTAGCTTTGCCACCCAGAACAAAATCAATAAATTACAAAGAGCCAATGATAAACAACATAAAGTGCTGCCTATTGATATTACACAACCTCAAGTATTGTATTCTACTTGTCCTATTGTGCCAAACCCCCTATCTATAATCCCGTTGAGTCAGTTGATTGCTTTTTATACAATGCAGATTTGGGGTGCAAGTGTCTGAATTGGTGTCTGAATTTTGTTCTGAATTTAGTCTGAAATTGTAGGAGTAACAATAGGTAATTCCTCATTGTTATGAGTGATTAAACTTCAGACCATTTTGCCCAAATTCAGACGTTTTCAGTTACCAGTGTGACTGCTTAAAGGCTGACTCAGAGATTTCTGAATATAATTTTTTTAATATATTAATTAAAAATAGTCAACTAGAACTAAAGATAGTCTCTTTAAGTGTCCGCACTATTCTGCAATTAGCCTAATCATTCATTTATTGAATGCGTAGCAGCATTCGACACCATTAATTATTCTACGTTGCTTACCTCTCCGTGATGTATTTGTATCTCTGGTAGTGTAAATGATTTTTTGAATCGTATTTATGTGGTTTGCACAAGTAGAGTTAAGGTTGCTAGTGAGCTATCTGACCCGCAAAGGTTGTAATTCGGCCTTCCTCAAGGTCCGTCGTAGGACCACAAATTTTTCTCTTTTTACAAACGCCACCTCTTGCTAAAATCATGAGCGTTAACCCCACTTACCCCGCATCAAGTTCCATTTCTATGCTGATGATTCACACAATTTATACATCCACTGTTATCCCCAGAAATCCTTGTGACATTTAGTCAAGCATTAATCTTCTTGTCCGCCGGCAAAATCATGGACGATAAACACTGGATTTCAACAACATTGCTCCAACTCAATGAAAATAAAACCGAGTTCATTGTTTGTGCAACGAAGGATATTAACATCTTCTCTCCGATGTTTCTCTGCAAGTTGGAAAGACACATTTTTTGCCATCCGCCACAATCAAGAACCTTGGTGTGAACTTTGATCCACCTGACGCATGTCAGATCAATCAACTTCAATATGTCAATCTGCCAATTTTTCACATTAAACACGCAATCTCTCTCTTATCAGGATGTACAGAGACCAGAACACGTTCATCCTGCTGTTCGTGGCCTTAATCACATCCGGCGTGACGTACGCTAACTCGCTGCTTTTTGGATTAATCGGCTTAAAGACTGTAATCGCCTCCAACGAATTCAAAACCGAGCTGTCCAAACTCAATCTTCCGTGCTCAAAGTATGACCATGGGCACCCTCTCATCAATGATCTCTCACTGCTTCACAGTTCAAAATCGTTATCAGTTTTAAACTCTTGACCTCTGGGTTTACAAATGCAAGCATCACTCACTGACCCTCTCTGCTCCATATATCTTACCGAACCTCATTCACTTGACGCCGCCAACGTAGAACTTTGCGCTCTGCATCCGATAAAAGACTTCTCCATGTTCCCCTTACTCGCACTTTTATCTGGCGACAAAGGCTTCTATGCTGGTGCTGCTCAGCTTCTGGAACAATCGCCCCCACACATTCGCCATTCAAGCTCACTACTTCATTTAAACGCCAACTCTCAAAACCATCCTTTCAAATATTAACTTTTGGTTTTTTTTTTTTTAATTTTTTATTGTTGATTTCTTTTTGTTTTTTTTTAATTGCATTTGTTAAGCTTTTCTTTTTTTGTAAAGAGCGCTAATAGAATGCCTTCATGTATGTATGTAAGTATTGAGAAGTCACTTGTCAAACCATTTTTTCCCCACAAACAAAGTTTGCAAAGTAATGCAGTCCCTCTTTGATTGCTTGGTAATAAATATAAAACCACCATATTATAGTAGATTCGCGCAACAGTGAACTCCAACACAGTGACTAGATCGTTCCCTGGTCGAGACTGAGGGGATTTCAATTGAAATTGAAGTATTCAGGGGTGTGAACTCTCCTCATAAAAGAGGATTTCCTCGTTTTTGAAAATTTTGTTGTGTCAATTTTAGCTTTTGTTTTGTCTTTTTACTCCTTTTTTCCCTCACTTTTTTGTTGTTTCCTCCTCTTTTGTCCCATGGCCTCTCCACCCTGAGTATTGGAGCTTAGTCAATATGTGGTGAAGAGTACAGAGTTTCTTTATGTTTAAAATTCAATTGCCCAATCACAGGTGATATTTAGCTTTAATTCGCAATAGACTGATCCATATGCGTGTCGATGCTCATCTGATCCCCTTATCTTGGTACTGGCAAAAAAATAAGCATGACATATTAGGTGCTGTGCAATACAAGAACATGGTTCAGATTTGTCTTGTCGTAAAGATACCTGTCCGTGAGCACCTATCGACTTTTTACATTATTCTTGTAAGTTTGTTTGATAGCGACAAATAATGCTATAGAAAATAGTACATCTTTTTATTTGATCATCCCCATCCATCCCAGCATACAAGTTCACTTTTGCACGAATCGACTACAATCCACTCTACAATGTAAATACAATAGCAGATTTGCTTGAAAATTTGTAGTATGATATAGTATGATGAGCTCTGGTGCTGTATCCATTAGGTGTCATGTTATCCCGTGAATCAGTTGAT
Organism: Ophioderma brevispina; assembly: GCA_023653785.1. Lineage (NCBI taxonomy): Eukaryota > Metazoa > Echinodermata > Ophiuroidea > Amphilepidida > Ophiodermatidae > Ophioderma > Ophioderma brevispina. The sequence goes on along the minus strand of JAMKCH010000151.1, from coordinate 37,641 downwards.
TTGGTACTAAAATCCTTGAAACAGAAGTAATTAAAAAATTACAGTAAACAGGAAGAGAAGGTATAGTGTTCTTCCCACTGCAGTTTTTGCACTGGTTGTCACATGAGTTACATAAAGGTCTTAAAGGCTGACTCAGAGATTTCGAAATATATTTTGTGTGTAGTAATTAAAAATAGTCATATAGAACTAAAGATAGTTACCTAAAATGCTTAATTCCAAAGTTAGAGATTAATCGGATTTTTTTGTTTTCATGCAGTAAACATTTATGCACAGTATAACAGTGCCATAGGATACCGTGTATAAAGATTATCATGTTTTGAGGAGTCCAAGTGTTGAAAATATTGGATCCGAAACATGATAATCATAAAATTGGATGATTTACGCCCAAAATTTATTGGTCTCGCTATGAATTTTAAAAAATTGGGCTCGACTGCATCTCGCCCAATATTTTTGCAACTCATAATAGCTCGACCAATAAATTTTTTTGTTTTCATGCAGTAAACATTTATGCACAGTATAACAGTGCCATAGGATACCGTGTATAACGATTATCATGTTTTGAGGAGTCCAAGTGTTGAAAATATTGGATCCGAAACATGATAATCATAAAATTGGATGATTTACGCCCAAAATTTATTGGTCTCGCTATGAATTTTAAAATATTGGGCTCGACTGCATCTCGCCCAATATTTTTGCAACTCATAATAGCTCGACCAATAAATTTGGGCTCAATCGATCCAATTTTATAAGAAAATTCGGGATCCGGAATTTTTTTAACAAAGTTGTGATTTTCTATATGAAGGACTTCGATTTGAGCTTCACACAGTGATTAGTATATGGACAAGCATCATGTATATGCAAAAAACATGATTTGTTTGAAAATTGAGTGCGTCCTCATCAGGAAATGTCTGAGTCAGCCTTTAAATTAGAAGATTGGGATGAGTTCTGTTCATTTAGGTACTTTTGTCACTATAAACTCACGTGACAACTAGTGCAAAAATTGTATTGGGAGAAATGCATTGTGGGAAGAACACAGTACCTCTTCTTGCAGACAGGTGTTATAATCGTACTCATTAATTCTGGGACACGAACGACCAAACACCGTGTATGGGCGTATCCTTACCTCAGAAGCGTAGGTTCCAATGCCCTTGACAATGGCAATATAGCGCGTTTAATGCAGGGCGCAGTAGGGCGTCGTCATACGTAAGTTGAATGCATGAACACTTGTGTCAAGCTCTCTGTGCGTACCCCATGTCCCAGAATTAAAAGAATACGATTATAAGTGTTTTCACTTCTGTGCTACTTTCAACTCTTTTCCATTTCTTGAATCCACTTTACAGGACAAAAGAGAAGTGACGAGAGAACAAGGTCTACGCTTTGCTAGGAAACACTCCATGTTATTTATTGAATGTAGTGCAAAAACAAAAGATGGTGTACAGTGTGCTTTTGAAGAATTAGTTGAAAAAGGTAAGTGACAGGGAAAAAACTTGGTAATCTAATCATACAGATGATAAGAAGAGAATTTCATTTTCTTAAAATTTAAGACTTAGTGGATTTTGTCACTGCAGGCCTTTACAAGCCATGCCCTTCTCGGCAAGAGTTCCATATGTACCCCCCCCCCTTCTACATGTAACAAATTCTTTTTTATTTTTGGCCTTAGGATTAGGGTATTTGTTAGTGTTAGGCCATAAATAGAAATAATTTGTTTCCTGTAGAATTTTGAAGAGGGGTACATATAGAACTCTTTCCCCTTTCTCTTTCCACTCCACCCAAATATAAAAATGTGTAAGGAAGTCCATTTTCACCAAAAAAAATCCAATTTGTGAACTTTTTTTGCTCAGATTTGTGTAGTAGGTTAGTTAGGGACCTTAGTTCTTCACAAGTCAGGTCAGGTTTTCTTGAGAGCCTGCTACTGGGTATCCTGATAACCAATACTACCTGTTCCAGGGCTGGGTTGTCGGTGGCTAAAACATCACCCCCATCGAGTTTGGGGGTAGCTGGTTATGGTAGATCTAAAAAGAAGATCTACCTACAAGGGCGTTGCAATGCCTCTGGAGAGCTAATGGCAGCCATCCAGCACAATGACGTCAGGAAGGGCATCTGGTCAATTATCTTTTTGCTTCAATAAATCCTCGCACGGCAGTATTGTGAGGCGAATCCGGCCACCCGTGTTATCGGGGACAAAAACCGGATTTAAAACTTTGGTTTCACTACTACTGATACTACTTGATTGTTCAGATTATTTTGTATTTATTAGCAGTAGCTTTCTCATGAATTATAACATGCTCAATCTTCCAACAAGAACAGATATGGTCAATTTTTCCAACAAGGAAAAGGTCGTAAATACCCACACACACAACCTTTTGGTCGGCTATTTGGAAATTCTCAACCTCTAAACTATACTTATTTTGTGTGCTTAAAGAAGTGATTATTGTCATTTTCCCTACTAAGAAATCGATGCACATACTAGGTCTTTATTCCTTAAAGAGACATGAGATTTCCAGAAAGAAGCGCCCCCAATTTTTTAACAAGTTGTGATTTCATATGAAGACTTCGATTGAGCTTCACACAGTGATTTAGGATATGGACAAGCATCATGTAATGCAAAAAACATGATTTGTGGAAAATTGAGTGCGTCCTCATAAGGAGGAAATGTCTGAGTCAGCCTTTTAAATTAGAAGATTGGGATGAGTTGTTCATTTAGGTACTTTTTGTCACTATAAAATCACGTGCAAATAGTGCAAAAATGTATTGGGAAGAAATGCATGTGGGAAGAACACACAGTACCTCTTCCTGCGACAGGTGTTATAATCGTACTCATTAATTCTGGGACACAAACAAACAAAAACACAGGGTATGGGCTTCCTTACCTCAGAGAAGCGTAGGTTCCAATGCCCTGGGAACAATGGCCAAACTATAGCGCGTTTAGTGCAGGGCGCAGTAGGGCGTCGTCATACGTAAGTTGAAGGCTATGAAACACTTGTGGTCAAGCTCTCTGTGCGTACCCCATGTCCCAGAATTAAAAGAATCGATTATAAGTGTTTTCACTTCTGTGCTACTTTCAACTCTTTTCCATTCGTGAAATCCACTTAAAGGACAATCGGAGAAAGAGAAGTGGAAGAGCGAAACAAGGTATACGCTTTGCTAGGAAACACTCCATGTTATTTATGAATTAAGTGCAAAACAAAAGATGGTGGACAGTGTGCTTTGAAGAATAGTTGAAAAGTAAGTGACAGGCGAAAAAATTGGTAATCTAATTCATACAGTGATCAAGAAGAGAATTCCTATTTTCTTAAAATTTAAACTTATGTGGATTTTGTCACTGCAGGCCTTTACAAGCCATGCCCTTCTCGGCAGCGTTCATATTTGTACCCCCCCCCCCTTCTACATGTAACAAATTCTTTTTATTGTTGGCCTTCGGATTTAGGGTAGTTTTATGTTAGGACATAAATAGAAATAATTGTTTCCGGTAGAATTCTTAAGAGGCTGGTACATATAGGAACTCTTGTCCCTTTTCATTTCCACTCACCCAAATATCAAAATGTGTAAGGACGTCCATTTTCCCAAAAAAAAATCCAAGTTGTGAAACTTTTTTTGTCAGATTTGTTGTAGTAGGATAGATTAGGGACCTATTTTCACAAGAGGTCAGGTTGTCTTGAGGCCTGTACTGGGTCCTGATAACAATACTACCTGGTTCCAGGGTGGGTTGTCGGTGGCTAAATACATCACCCCATCGAGTTTGGGGTAGATGGTTATTGGTGGAACTAAAAAGAAGATTACCTACAAGGGCGGTGCAATGCCTCTGGAGAGCTAATGGCAGCCATCCAGCACAATGACGTCAGAAGGGCATCGGATCAATTACTTTGCTTCAATTAAAATCCTCGCACGGGCTAGTATTGTGAGGCTGAATCGGCCACCCGTGTCCTCGGGACAAAACGGATTTAAAACTTTGGCTGTACTACTACTGATACTACTGAGTGTTCAGATATATTTTCTATTTACTAGCAGTTAGCTTCTCATGAATTATAACATGCTCAATCTTCCAACAAGACAGATATGGTCACATTTTCAAACAAGCGAAAAAGGTCTCTGTAAAGACCCACACCACACCACCTTTTGGTCGGCTATTTGGAAATTCTCAACCTCTAAACTATACTTATTTTGTGTGGTTAAAGAAGTGTTATTGTCATTTTCCCTTTAAGAAATCGATGCACATACTAGGTCTTTATTCCTTAACGCGCCATGCGATTTCCAGAAAGCAAGCGCCCCCCATTTTTAGCGCACCCGTTTTTGGCTCATTCAGTGCCGCCTCTCTACGGCCGATTCGGCAGGGTGCCCCTGCGGAGAAAAAATCTATCTCCTTTGCACTCGGTTGAGATATTTGTTCAAAATGGTCGGGTGAAAGTGTGGGTTGTGCTCTTCAAGTTGAATGAATTTCGTAGGCAAACTCGGACTAGAAGTGTGTTCTTTTGCGTTTGTTTTTGTGTTGGCTGTTTTTTGTAGCATGTGTAACCGTACCAAGATACCAAGTCGATTACTCACGTGTTTGTAGTTGTATACGAACGCAGCCGTTGTAAGCATGATTTTTAATAGCGACACCTAGGTCAACTATGCTGTTTCAAATGAAACGACAAAGACTCATTGCCTGATGGTTCGTGATTATATGTACGTTCATGTACAAGCCATACGTGTAAGGTGTTATGTGTATGGCCTGTATGAAGTTCGTCATGTGCGGCAGGGTCATTTGCGTGTAAATTGACTATTCATTAAAAAAGGACATGCGAATGTGAAGAGTGCACCATTTTATATTTGGGGGTTTTGGAGTGGGTGTGGGATAAATGGAGTACTGTGCGACCATTGCGTTCTGACGTCAGGTCTGCCATGTAATTTGTTTTGTTTGGTGGTTGTTGTGTGCCTATGATTGTCTATATTCTTCTTAGGCATCTTGTCGTATTTTATGAACTTTAGCTATTTTTCTCACTTGGAGAGAGGTTGTGATGATTTTCGAAAAAGTTCTGCCCGATGTGTTATGTTGTCGTCGCCTGGGTATGGTGTTGTGCGAACAGGTCGCGACTATGGAGCGAACATTTGTACTTAAGGGTGATTTTGGGTTCTTGGGGGTATGAGACTTGATGAAAATGTTGAATATGTATATAAAGGGTTACATTTCACAAAAGGGGTCGAAATCGAACTAATATTTATTGCATTCCACTGGTTCTAGGGGCCATGAAGGCATTATTTGTTATGACTCTTATTACATCATGGTACTATATGCATGGCTATTTTACGCGAAATTAGGTTGACAAGATGTACAAATTTTGTTCTGTTTGGTAGCTTATGATGCATCCCTACTCAGGAATGGTTGTTCCTAATTTGCATTTATGACATTTTGTGGCACAAGTTTGACCAAGTGTTCACACAGAACACACGTGACCACCGACGTCGCCCATTCACAGGCTGATCTGTGACTGAAACAAGCAAAACACGAATAAATTATTGATATAAACAGCCAGCGCCAAGGAACGGGATGAAAACCGCTTGTTTGTGTGCTACGAGACAGCGCACTGAACCACGGGCGTTTGGGGTTTAAGGTTTAGATTTCGAACGCTCCTTTCCCTCTCGCAATGGCGCAGTTTTCCGATTCAATTGCACAATCTTGGTTTATAAATGAAAGGGGCAAAACCTATTTCTTGAAACAATTCTACTCTTTATTAAAAAATACGACATTTCACCATTTAAAATTACATTTTGATTGAGCTAACGCGTCCCAGCTGGACGCGCAAAAAATACACCGAAAAAAATCACTCCCGATCATCAAGATTTGACAATTTTTAATTTAAAAGTATTCAGATTGGAGCAAAAATGATAGAATTCCATGATGAATTTGCCTCTTTCGCGTTGCAAAATCCCGAACAACTTCAGCTACTGTGTTCATTTTTATTCGCCTAAGGTGAAAGTTCATAACATGTTGACACATTCTTGGGGAAATCCCCCCCCGCCCACTATTGTCCTCCCGGGAGTCACTCAGAATGCCGACAAAATCCCACCGCGGAACCGCGGGGGTCCAGAAAACTTTTCACAGCCGCCAGCAGAAAACTTTTAAGCCTAACAAAAATCATCGGGGGAAAATAGTGCGAAAAAATAAGCTTCCAAATTAAAGATGATCTTCAAATGAACGTTTGTCTGTGCATAAAGGGCGTTCCCACAAAATGATAGGGTTTTTGTGATCAACGTCAGTATCGGAAGCAGTCGTCATGCTGTAGCATTTTTGAAAATATATTCCTCAAACCCCAAGAGATCCAATGCTAATTTGGGTAAATGTCGGCAAGTCTGATCAAATTTTGTAGAAGTTGTGGTTTAAAGAAAAACATCGGAAAAAATCAGTCTTCAGTGTAATTATTACAATTTGTTTTTGCCTTTTCATTGACATCAGCAAACTTCAAAAATTTACAGTGATATCACCCCCCACAGATCAGCCCGTCCCGCTATCCCAAAATGATTTTTTAACATTTTGCGAAATGCCCGACTTTCAGCAGGCATGGTCTGAACAAGGTTGGCCTTTTTTTTCATTTCAAAAGTTAGAACGAGATGCAGGTATATCATTATCCCTCCTCGTGGTCATTTCAACAAGTGTATAAAGCAGATCATTAACATATAGTAAGCATATTTATTTTGAGCCAGTAAGGTATATTTAAGTTTCTTTCTTGGCCGGTCCTGAGCGAACCCAGTAGCTAATATTATTTTCATCATTTAACACTTGAAGTGAGTTTCAGCTTGAGAAATTCAAAAGTTTTCCATTCCAATTGATGAATTCCAAACATCCAAGTTCTTTAAAATATTTAAAACATATCTATTGAGCATTTATTCATCCAAATTCTTATCTTACATTCATGTTTATGTGCATTCCTCGGTAAGTTATTTTTTTTTTTAACGTAATAAAAAGATCCATGGAAATCAGTTACCTCCATGATGAAATGTAGCACTCCAAGAGGTTAAAGGAACCACTAGCTTTGTATAAATCAATATTGTGGAGCCGTCAGAAACAAAAGAATACTACCCATGGGGGGGCACCTGAGGTTCACCTCCCGGGCTGTGGCTCACACCTTGGACTTATTCCCACTGGCTGATACAAGGGTTTATGGCCAGAAGACACTGGGGGGTTGATAGTGTTTATTTTATTATGGGAGGGAGAAGGGGAGATTGAGAAACAAGTTACAGTTTTGACTTATTAAACAATATATTTTAGTGGACAATGATTTTTTGGTCTAATTAAAAAAAAACAGCAGAAAGACAAGTGTTGTTTCTTGGTCTTTGTTTGGCATTTTAATTTTAAAAGTAGAAAAATAATATTGTAATTTACAATAAAATACACTTCAAAATGTACCAACTTTAATATACAATTAAATATTTTGAACAATAACAAAAATGTGGACCCCCCAGAATTGCGATTGGAACTCAAACTTTGCAATTCCAGGTCATTTCAAACTTAGTGCTAACCATTGGCGTCACTTGGGACCTTAAAATGGTAAGATATTTAATATATGATTTGGTGTATCCACATATTATGTCGATCGATTTTCAGGACAACTTAGATACAATGGCCCTGGGGTAGTGTCGCCCACATGTTGTTGAAGACCTCATGTGACCTTAAATTGGTCAGATGATCAAAATTGCTGGTGTATCACATATTGTTGATCGATTTCTATGACATTAGATAGAATGACCTTGCGGTAGTGGCCCACATGTTGGTGACTCATGGACCTTAATTGTGCGCTGATTATAAAATTGTTTGGAGTATCCACATATGTCGATGATTTTCATGACACTTAATAGATAGAATGACTCTTGGTAAATGTTCCACATGTTGTAGTGACCTCATGTGACCTTAAAATGGTCAGAATTATAAATGCTTGGTGGACACATTGTCGATCAATTTTCATGACACTTATTACAATGGCCCCCAGTGGGGATTGTCCCACATGTGGTGACCTCAGGTGACCTTAAATGGTCAGAATTAAAAATGCTTGGTGTATACAGTATGCAATAGATTTCCATGACACTTAGATAGAATGGAACCATGGGGGTGAGTCCCCCACATGTTGGTGACCTCATGTGAATTAAAATGGTAGAAATTTAAAATGATTGGTGTATCCAAATATGTCAACCCTCGATTTCTGACACTTAGATAAATGACCCTGGGGTGGGTCCACAGGTGGTTGACCTCGTGTTTGTGACTTAAAATGATCAGAATTATAAAAGCTTGCTTGTGTATAAAATATTCGATCCAATTTTATATGACACTTAGATATAAAGGGCCCCGGGTAGTTGTTCCCATCATGTTGATGGCCCTCATGTGACATTTAGATTGGTCAGAATGACAAACATTGATTGGTTTATGCACATATTCGATCGAATTTCATGACACTTCATGATAAATTGGCAATTGGTAGTGAATTGAAAAATTCCCCACATTCTTCAAGAGGAAACGCTCTGTGAGAAGGGGTGAGAAAATTCGGAGCAGGGATCCCTCGAGATATCATCGTGTATTCTTGCTTTCAATTATTCTTAACCATTACCATGATCATTGTTACTTCAAGCCTAAACTTGGCACATTTATGTGCCTAGATAGGCCTACATTTGCAACTACTTGTAGTATGTGCCGTGGTGTTTGTTCTTTTTTAAATAATATAACTTTAAAAGTAAAAACCCATACATTCATTTTTTGTTGTCGTCTACAATAGAGTCAGGAAAAAAAGGACCCATAATAATCCAATTTCTGTATGTCCATCGTGTGTATTTGGGTGCGTGTTGTGTCTGTATGTGTGGATGTAGTCGGAATGTGTGTATATGTGTGTGGGTGTGTTCATGCATGGGCTACATATGTGCGTATGTATAGATGGATGCCTGATGAGCATTGCACACAAGCAAAAGGCAGATGATACTTGCTATAGTTGAGAATGATTGTGGTGAGGTCATATGCATACAAAATGGCGACTTCAGGGTGAGTAATAAAAAAAAAAACTTGAAACAGGTTGTGTCCGCAAGTTTGGATTGTTTAAAATACATCTAACATATGTGGGTATCATCTGCAATTATTTTCATGTTCTTTAAATTGGCTGCAAAGATAGATAATTCATCGCGCCAGCCTAGGATAGGACGAGATACAGTGTTTGACATAAAAGTGAGTAGTTTTGCGCTTGTCCCACTTGATTCACATTATAAATGACACAGCGCTTTTCAGCAAGCAAATAGTGTCCAGAAGAACAATCGGGCTATGTATGAATGCAGAATAAATGGACGCTGTTAACCCCACAAAATTCAGTCACAATTGATCCTCGATGCCCCTCTAAATTTTGCTTGTCATATACCCATAACACATTTAATTTGAAACATAAATTAACTTGAACATGTATCAGTTGCTGGAGGACGTTGAAAGTTGAATGAATCATAGCACATGAAGGAACAAGGATATCGACAACAACCTTTATGAGGTTAAAGTTATTGTCTAGATTTGTAGGGACCCAAATATCCCCTACCATCTTGAAAAAGTGGTTAAAAAAAAAACTTCATTATCATATCTTTTACACCCTTGAGATACCACTTTATTTGATATAAACATGACATACCCTTGTCATATCAATTTGGGGAGTCATTTGCTAGTTGGCCAACGGTGTTGAATTCAAATGGGATCCAATGGATGATTGTACAAGCGCGGACCAACCTACTGGATTCAAAAGACTGTTAGCTCGGCCTTATACTTAGCTCAGATTGGAATTATCTTTGCCACAAATTAAATAATGAAATATATTTCCAAGGTACCACATATCTTAGTGTATTTAAGTCCAGGGTCAAGTTTTTTGACTAAACTGTATATGAGTACATGTGTACATTAACAAGCACACAAATTCAAACTACTACCGCCAATCAAGATCCTCCAACACCACTTTTCTTATGAAGCTTTAGCACCATTGGTGGCTTTGTTTACATATTGGAATGCTTATCAATGAATTAGATCACACATGAGGTGAATAAGCGAATACGCCGTCTTTTTAAGTAATAATGATGCGACCTTTTAGTAAATTTCTATCATGCAAGACAGAAAGTCAAAGCATGGTTCTATAGGGGAACGATTACGGTAGCAGGCAAAGTTACAAAACAAGTTTTCTTTTGCACTGTTGGTACCGATAAACCTTTGAAAGTTATAGGAGGGTTATACAAACCCGACCAGTGAATGAATTTGAGAGAAATTCGATCCTAAAAAAATATCCTCCTGTCACTTTAAATAGCAGGTGGGGAAAATTAACGGGATAAACTCTGATATACTTGAAGATTAATAATAGCAGTGATTCACCCAGCATTAGGAATAAACTTGTGACTGATGAGTACCTTCCCTGGTTGTCAACTGAGTTTTGAAATGTACAATTCATTCTGGAGTGAAAACACTTGACCAATTTTATTAGGCCAAGGACAAATCAATGAAATGGCAGTGAATATATCTGCATATTTGATAATAACCTAGTTTGGATTTTAATGTATAGTACCAAAAAGAAAATTGACATGCTCATTATCAATATTCAATTGCCATTTTTTTCCAGATAATACAAACTCCAGGACTATGGGAGAGCGACACACAAGGTAGGGGTGGCATTTCAATTTCAGACCAAGCTGGAGCTGCCATTGGTGGATGTGGTGGATACTGTAGTTTAATATGAAAACTATACAAAGGACTGACTGTTAACTTGTCACACAAGTCTTCTTATTTCTTAGACGTCCAGCACTGCATTGGGTGGCTTCAAGGTACAACAAGAGATATTGTCATGCGAATGCAAGAAGGTTGTAAGTGCAATAGCTGCCATTTGTCCGAAATTCCCATCAAACTTGCTATTATGCCAAGTCTGGTCAGTGGCTCTTGAAATGGTTCTTCAGGCGACTCGGTCGCCTGAAGAACCATTTCAAGAGCCACTGACTCAAAGAAAGTTAAATTAAAAGTCATCCTAATACATAGCAGCACACAGATGTATCACATGGCAGCTATTGCACTTACGACCTTCTTGCACTCACATGATGATATTGTCTTACATCTGCTTCGGCCCTGATAGTTGTAGCCATTGTCAGATTATGGTGGCTTCAGTGCAAACTAGGCGGGCCTTATGACATTACGACTTCTGCCGTCTGACCTATAATAAAGGCGTGTAGCTTATGTTTAACCTACTTAAAATGTACATCCTTTAGTCACGACTCTTGCATACTTCAATCACATGGTTACCATAGTGGTATCACATGGTTATCACATGGCCACTACATGGAGGTCACATGTCAGCCCCAATATGGCAAAAGGATGTTTCTTATCTTTAGTTTACAGATGATGTACATTCTATTGTTATAGATTTGGTTAACTTTTTTCTTTGAATCTCACATGGAAAAAGGATGTAACCTATTGAGAAATTTAGAAGGTTATTGTAGGGATTCGTTATTGGGGAACCGTGTCGTGTTAGGGTTAATCTGATGTCAATTGGATGCATCAATATTTCTGTCACACATTACGGGTGAGGTCCTGATGATGTTATTCAAAATGTTGAAATAAATAAAGGTTACCGACTTACTTTTCCATTAAATGCCTAAAACAACCCAAATTTGAGTGTTTTTAACAATTTGGGTGCCTCATTGGACCCACCAGAGAAGTTTATGGCACATTAGGTACCGTATGCAGCAAAGCAGTGAATGCGTGCGTAGAGGATGTGCGACTGAACGCGGGCGTAGAAGATGCACGATTGATGTGATACCTTACCCTCTCTCTATAGCAAAACCGTAATATCGGCTTCACCCAGTCGTCATGATTAGTGAACACGAATTGATTTGCTTTTTTGTTTTATACCTCATGTGATAAACACAAACAAAACACAGATACCATGTACCCTTTGCGCGTGGACCCTCACACCTCTAAATGCAAAACAGTGGGTGCGAAATTGAATGTAACAACACTCAAAACAGCTTGTGTGTAAACATCAACACTCAAGCCCTTTAGTGAGCCTTAAATGAATTGTTTAGTTTTTCTTGTACTCTGTTAGCTTCATGTGCTTAAGTACATGAACATAAACATTTTTTACCCAAAGACTATACTGAAGTGTCTACTTGACATAACCCCAAGTACGATGCATGTACAATGTACATTGTACCTTTGATGTTTGTAGCAAGCACCTTCATTTTCTGCGTGTCGCCTGAACTAATGTTTCATTGGGCAACATACTAGTCCAAATTCGTGGTGTCCCGGGCAGTCCGTGTGTAATGTCCGTCCGTAATGACTCGGTTCACCTTTTTTAAAAGCTCTGCAGGCTAACGCTATGCCCGATTTAACTTCAAACTGATAGGATGATAGAGTGAGGTGCCGCGATATTAGTGTAGCTTCTGGCTGCATTATTGCATATTCAGAATTTTTCATTAGCTTATTTGCATATATTTCAGACATTTCGGTTAACCTTTTTGAAAATGCTCTGCTGGCTAAGTACTATACCGATTTACTTCATACTGGTAGGGTGAGAAAGTGAGGGGCCACAATATCATGTTGTAGCTTTTGGCTGCATTATTTGCATATCATCATATTACATACCTATTTGTTGGCGGTCAAAATGACAACCCTTTCCACGCAAAGAGCTTGTGGTGCAGTTATCTGGAGTTCCTTAAGGCGTATATTGATGTAACTGTGGTGGAGGAAGATGTTAAAGAAGTTCTCGACCTATTAGATTTAGTCATATTTTCGGGCACATTACATAGCAAATAGCTAATTGTATATGCAAAATCGCATAATCGCTATAGATTTTTTGAACTGTACACCTGTATATGCACACAATCCTTCACTGCAGCAAGCAAACAACTAAAACGCCATTATGGTGCTCTCACATCTTCTTTTGCATTTGAAGTTCCTGATACATGCTGCTTAGGTATCAATGAAGCTAATTAAATATGTATAATTGCTGTATTGTCGAAAATGGTACAATCGGATTATGCACAAATTTCCTTTGCTACATGAAAACTAATATAACCATACATCTTGTGTGTGAATCATATGGAGGGGGAGGGTGGGGTGTTGGGGGAGGGGGCAGGTGGAGTGTAGTTGTAGTTTGGGGCTCGGGGAGGGGGTGGGGTGCGTCGGCGAGGGGCTAGGTAACCTCATGTGACCTTTTTATGCCCCTTGTGCTTCATGTGACCTTGGTGACTCTGTGACCTTTGTGACTTTGTGTTGAAGCTTTGTGACCCCATGCGACCTTGCTGACCTCACGCCACCTTTAGCCCATTTCCAATCTCTGTGCCGGGGAAGCTGTCGGTTGGGATGCGATGGGGAGGGGGTAGGTGTGTCAGGGAGGGGACAGGATGGGGTGACATGTTCAGGGCAGGATGGGGTGGTTCGGGGGAGGGTGGGGTGACATTTTGATGACCTTCGTGACCTCAAGTGACCTTAATGACCTCTATGCGACCTTTGTGACACCATGTGACCATTGTGACCCCATGTGACTTTAATGACCCCATGTGACCTTTGTGACCCTATGCGACCTTTGTGACCGCAGGTGAACCTCAGTGACCCCATGTGTACCTGGGTGACCCAATGTGACCATTTGTGACCCATGTGTCCTCTTGACCTTGGGACCTCCATGTCATCCGATTGACCCCATTCACAAAACGCGATGGCAGACGGCACTTGCGGTCCAACGGCCGCAATGTATTTGTCATACATTTTGCGGTTACACTGTTTTAAGATGAGCTCTCTGGCCTAAACATCTAAGGTCCGATTTACTTCAAACTTGGTATGTTTATAATACTGTTCTCCATGCATTTGTTCTCTTTCTAAGCATCATTTTGCCAAACTTCATCATAAAGCAAGGATCGCGCACCATGCTAACCCCCCACTTGTGTTCGAGAACCGCCTTGAATAAGTACAACACTTACCACTCTGTCATAACGGCTTGACCCAAAAATGAGTAAATTATGGTGTTGTAAGCCCTTGAGGCCCCCCTTCTGAGAGAGCTATCGTCTGTGCTATATTCGTAAGAGAAGACTATCTATGAGTGCGATTGTGGATCATGCAGCACATAAAAAAAAAAAATATGTGTGTGAACATTGCAAATTTGAGTCTTGTCTGCTGTTGCCAATTTAGGAAGCTATCCAATGAAGGATTATTATCCTCAAGCTAAGATTTGAATCAATTGATGCTCTTCATGTGATACACTATGGGACCATGTAAATTAATGTATGTTTTTGTAAACATTCAGTCTTATACCTGTATGGGGACAGTTTTAATTTTGGCAATACTGTGAAGGAAGATTTTACTCTACAAGTGACAATTTTGAAAAGTAACTCTTTTGGGAGATATACTTTGGTACACATAGTCTTCATTTATATTGTGACAATTCAAAGTTGAGTAAGGTCTATATTCAGTTTAATTTGTGAATAAGGCAAAAAAAAAAAAATGGTTTGTCTAAAAGTTGACGCGCTCGTTTGTAAATTTCGCAGAAAATTGAAAAAAAGTTATGCGGAACTTTTTTATTTTTTTTTTTTTTCCAAAAAAAAGTCATGACATCCAAATTTTTTGTTGAAAACTGGAATTTGTGCATAATGCATCGATTCCGCCAATTTCCGCGCCTCTCCCTCGGTGAACTGACTATTTTACGTTGACGTGAGTGCTTAGACGATACCCTTTACTACTGGGCACAGCAGCGTGCGAAGATGTGAAACACTCCACCAACCAACTAAAATGGCAATATACTTCCGTTAAAGTTTGCAGGCATCATAACGGGTGGAAACTGCACGAAAGTGGCTGTTTAAGCCGTCGCATATCGCAAACCAGAATTGATTACCCCCTGCATTAAATTACATATTAAAGTTTTATCGATGTTCAACCATTGATACTATATTCCTTCAAATCTTGCCGCTCAGTTCAAATCGTCTCATCTCAACACAGGTATTTTTAGGTGTATTTCAATGCGGCCACTTTATTTACTTTGTGCGGTCATAGGCTCAATGCAACGTCGCGTATATACATTGCTTCGGAACGTAACGATAGGATACATTTATTTCTCCAATATAAGTTGAATCTTCAACTAAAACAAATGGATCTGGATCGTTTCCACAAAACTGATAAGAACAAAACTCTTAAAGATATTGCAATTGAAATCTTGTTTTTTTGGGGAAATCCATTGTGTGGATCTGCAGGCAGAAATCGCTGAGTAGTTGATACTTGCCATGACTGCAGAATCGATACCATGGTGGATGTACAAACGCACAGGGGAAAGTGATCAGGGGGTGCATGCACATTGATATTTTAATTTGCCGAGCACAAAGATTGAAAATTAAAAAAAAAAAAAAAATACCGCATACCCCATTAATTTTCGCCACTCAGCAGCTTTGAGACAAACTATTTTTTTTTTTGGCCTAAGTCTGGCTGTTGGAAGATGTTACTCTGTGTTATAAAGGAGGTATCGTTTTAAATTCCAATGGATCTTGAAGGAATTTGAAAGAAATCTTTTTATTTTTTTCAGTTTTTTAATTTTTTGTTTTTCATGTAAATTGTGAGTACTTTAAATTTGAGTCAAGTCTTGTGTGCAGTTCTATCCTGAACCAACTGTGAAGGGAGATTTTACTCTATGCTAACAATTTGGGAAAAGTCTCTTCATACTTGAGATACATTATATATATGTCTGGAATCAAATCTGAATGCGTGCACCGCTGCGCCGATCGCAATGAGTATTTTGCGCAAGCGTAGCAAGCAACAAACTTAACATTGACAGCTGCTGAATTGGTCAATTGCGCTAACATATTTATGATACTAGGCTGCCTTGTTAAGGGCAAGTGACAGTGTGCATTCGCAGTCAACAGCACAACAATTTAACGTGTCTCAAGATTGATTGCAGACTAATCTCTATGCTAACAATTTGGAAGAGGAGTTGCTCTTCACCATAATTATTGAGATACAGCTTTACTTGTAATCCTGACCAATTCAAGTTAGAGGTGAGTGTGTATAGACTTGTCAATAGTGCTTTTCACTACAGATCTGAGGCAGATAAGTCGCAGATTAGTCCTTCGATGTGGTACACATTAGAGTCATCTCAAATGCAAGAGGGGAAAAGTTCATACTAGAAAAGATCTGTATTGGATAGTGTGGAAACACAAAGGTAATAGGGAGAAGTCATTACAAACTTTACCATCTTTGAGATTACAGTATATACTTGTATATTCTGACCAAGTTTAAGTTAAAGGTGAGTGTGTAGTAAAGACTGTCAATAGTGCTTGACTACAGACAGATCGAGGCAGATTAGTCCTAGTATGGTAAACCTATACTGGGTCTGGTCTGAAGTGATGGACGCGCGCGTTATACCCAGGTGCAGAGGCCGTGTGGTCAAGTGGATTGAGCGCTCGCCCGCAATCCAAAGGTAGTGGGTGGGTTCGAGCCCCACTGCGGCAAGTGTTGTGCCTTGAGGCTGAAGGCAACTTACCTTAATTACTCCTCTCAACAGGTGTCTATAAATGGTACCAGCCATTATTCAATGCGGGAAAGAACAGGACTCGATGTAGGGAGGAGTGGCGAACCCCCCACAGCAACCATAATACGAGGAGTCTGGCCCAAACGCTAGGAAAGAGAGATGGGCATCCGCGCACGAGCTTGCTCCGCACGAGACTTTACTTTATTTCTACCCAGTTGCCGCCTTTCAGTGACAAGTGCGTTGTACTTCGCATACCGCGCTGAAAGTCAGCTCAATGTATACGCCCGTGTCGTCTACTTCATACTTGAGCTGGACAGAGTATAGGGTGTCCTAAAGGTATCATACAATTCGGTATAAGGGTACACCCACTACCATAAAAAGGCAATGTCAATTAAAATTCCATTGAGTGTGGATGGAGCAAAATTTTCATTCTCATTTTCTGAAAAAGGATAAAGCCTGCAATAATTACTCCAATATCAATGTTCTGTAATGTAGGAGAAACACTTTGCAAATGGTAATTTTAGCAGTATAGAAGTAAATTTGTGGTTTAAATCTCATGAGGAAATTTCAATTTCGTGTACACGCAGTTGCAATTGACAGTGTGTGCGACTCTTAGAAGAGTCACTGTTGGGACTAACCTTAGGGTATATCAAATACAATGAGGTGACGAGTTCATACTAGAAAGCTCTCTATTGGTGTGTAAACACCACGTTAATAGAGAGAAGGATGTCCATACCACGACTAAATTTATTGTGAAAAAAGATGTTAATATGAAGTATATTTATTGGACAGATTTCTACCTCTCCCATTAAAACCATTACCAGTTATGCCTATCTGTTTGTGAATACAGATAGTATAGAAGTGAAGCTGGAATAGCAGGGGGAAATTTTACCTTTTAAAATGTCATTGTCTTTTGCCAACTGCTAAAGGTGAGGAAGTCTCGGAGGGGATCGCCCAGGAAAAGATCAAAGCCTGACACACCTTAATTGAATCCCCGATAGGACCCATAACGGCAAGAAAGCATGGTCTACCATCCGAAAATTTCGAGGGAATCCAACAGAACCTCCACAGCAGCCAAATGTTACACCCACCAAGTTGCCCACCCAACTCTGTAAAGGGCAAAAAAAAGTGCAGCAAGGAAACCCAAGAAGATTCAAAAAGGACATAAGAGGTATAGTGGTGACCCTGGTTTTACTTGCCCCTTAAACATGGACGAATTGGATCCGGTATTGCTAAATTCAACCAGAAAAGCAGTAGGCCTGAACAACATCTCTACTGAGCAACTAAAAATCTTGGCCCAGTAGCAAAGAAGGCTTCTTGAGCTCTACAATTGCTGCCTTATTTCCACAGGGTCCAACGATCTGGAGGGGGAGGACGGAAAGGAAAAGCAAATGTATTGGCCTCCTTAAGGATGGGAAAGATCCATCCAATACCAAGAGCTACAGACCTAGATCACTCCTTAGCCATACCTACAAGCTCTTGGAACGCCTCCTGCTCATCGTATCGCACATGTAATAGACGAACACCTAATACCAGAAACAGCAGGTTTCCGGACAGGCAAATTAACAAGCCAAGTACTCAAACCTAACTCAACACATTGAGGATGTTTCGAGAAGGGTACCTCTTGTACTCTGTAGCTTCATGTGCTTAAGTACATAGAACATAAACAGTTTCTTCTCAGCAGCATACGACATGTTAATCACAGACGCCTACTCCATAAGATCCTGGAAATTACCAAGGACATCCGCTTGACTGAGTTTATCCGTGGATGGCTTGCTAACAGGATGTTCTTTGTTCAGCTAGGAGGAAGAAGCGCCGAATGGAGTTAGGCCAAGAATGGTCTTACCACAAGGGAGTGTGCTTGCCCCTCTCCGGTTCAACATATATACCAACGACCAACCTAGGAACCTGTCGTTTTATTATGCAGACGATCTTGGAATTAGCGCACAAGATGCCGACTTCACATTTGGTTTGAAGAGAGATCTCCAAAGCTTGATGACACTCACTCCCTTATTATGAGGAAAACCACCTACGGCAATCCATCTAAGACAAGGTGTGTGTGCGTCCATCTACGGCAACCGTTGAAGCCCAAACGTCAGCTAAAGGGACCTGGTCTGTTAACTCCCCGGAGCACTGTGAAACCCTGTCTACCTAGGAGTCACCTTGGACCGCACTTCTCTTATAAGACCCACATTGAGAAGACGAAGAGGTAAAGTATGTTCACGCCAATAACATCTTGAACAAACTCACTGCACCAGATGGGGTGTCGCCCACTTACCCTAAAAGATCGACGGACTTGGCCTGTGATAATAGATGTGCAGAGAATGCCTACCCTGTATGGGAAAGATAACCCATGCCAAGAAGCGTTAAATTCCGAGCGGTATGCCTCCTGCCGGCTTATCACAGGAGGCCTCTCCGTCCAACAGCAACGGAAAAACTGACATCATAGCAGGAATTGCTCCACCAGAAATCCGACGTAGCGTAGCGAGCAAATGTAGGAGCGTAGCTGCCAAGATCCAATGTGAAGCACCCTACGTCTGGACAGATACCTGCTGCCCAACCG
Organism: Ophioderma brevispina; assembly: GCA_023653785.1. NCBI lineage: Eukaryota > Metazoa > Echinodermata > Ophiuroidea > Amphilepidida > Ophiodermatidae > Ophioderma > Ophioderma brevispina. The sequence continues at coordinate 18,606 of JAMKCH010000151.1, read as the reverse complement.
CCTTAAATCTAGAGAGAGTTCTTAAGCAAAGTCCAACCACATGAAACAGTCTCTAAGTGAGTTAAAAGAGAGCGCCTTGTGGAAAGAAAAAGACTGCCATCAACCAATTAACATCATGCGGTATTGAACCTCGTGAGCATCTCCACATGGAGCAGCTGGACTCCTCATGGGTGAATGGCGATGCCTCAACGATTGAGAAACCCGAAATCTGGCCGATCTAAGGTTTCCTTGCAGAAGTGGGCTTCCTTGCAGAAGTTGAGAGGCTCTCTGGAAGCAGACCAGGATACTCCCTGTGGTTGTGGAACAGCACCACAGGACAATCGAACACCTCTTGGTCTGCCCATGCTGGAGCAACAATTGCACAAACAGGACCTTGCGGATCTCAGTGAAGCAGCCAGACGCAGTAACCATCTCTGGCTGGATCATATTTGAGAACCACAGTGTTTGGACCCGATAAGAAGAAGATTGGTCTTATTGTCATCCTGCACATTGTACAAACTTCATGGCTATCCCACTTGAACTAAGAGTCCTAAATGCACAAAGTCACATCTGATGAGGGGGACCTGTGCTTTATTCCGTGAGGGTTTCCGAATTCACCTGTGAGTCAGAAGGGGCAGGTTACGGAAACCCTATGATGAGCTAGGTGGTAGGACATAGGTAGATGCAGAAGAAACAGAAAAAAAATCAAGCTAATCTTAGCATAGGTTTAGCCTGTCCACAGCCACTAACTATGAGTTAGTAAAATCTCAATTCCCTTGGACACAGTTCAGTAGCTTTCATTCACCATTTAATTTCACGTATTTCGAAAATACTCCCCTGGTTTTTGGGTATTGAATTATGATACCCAGATCACACAAGGTCAGTTGATGTAATGTATGTACATACAACCATCTGAACTGTGTCCGTGGTGGATGAGCATTTGTAACTCATAGTGACTGTAGGCCTGGTGATCTAAAATTAAAATAGGCAGAAATTATTCAGATGTGGGTTCAACCCCAAAAAAGTATGTAAGATTTACGCTAGCACACAGTTAATGAACAGGAAGCATCGCATAACAACATAATACCCTGTGGCACTGTGTTGTGCTGAGACCATTTCCTTTCAGCTCATAAAGTAAAAAGATTCACCTATTACCTGGGAACCTGAAGAGCTAGAAGTAGCCCAGAGTCGCTTCAGCGGTTTCATTGTTTAGCACAGTGAAGCTGAACCATTGCTAAGCTAGGGAGACATAGGCAATGCGGGCCGGAACCTGCCTTTGATTCTGACATGTCGGTCTCACCTCTCGTCTTCACCTCTCAGATGTTTTCAATGAAAAAAAAAAACTAACACGAAATCTCATCTGTCTGCCACAAAAATTGTGCGGCGCATGTGTCCACAGGTCAATCTTTACCAATAAAATTCTTGGTGGAGGCCCGGAAATTGCCTCGCAAGGGAGTCCGGTAAAGGTTCCCCGGACTTCGGGTTACTTCTAGCCCAGATTACAATCCAGGTTCGATTGTTTTAGCGCAGTGAAGTGGAACTCATACTCAAAGTAGCGAGACAGGTAATCTTTACCGCCAAAATCTTGTGTGCGAGGCCCAGAAAGTTGCCTAGCACGGGTCCAGGTAAAGGGTTAACACGTTCCCCGGGAATTGGGGCTACTTCATCCCAGATTCGCTCCAGCGGTTCCATTGTTAGCGCAGTGAAGTGACCTTACTCAAAGTTCGCGAGACATAGCAATTCTGAATGGCGCCTGGCCTAGATTTCTAGCCAGAGCGTCTCGCCTCGAGGCATGTTTCAATGAAACTGCAACCCGAGATCGCTATTGCGTTAAACAGGTGGACAAAGTTCCGATGTGTGAGGCCCATGGAATTGCCTAGCACGGGTCCAGGAGGTTAACAAGCATGACTGATGATAAGTTAACTGTACTGCCGGGGTAAAACAAATGCCAATTTACATTGAGAAATTAATAATGATCTTCCTACAATCAGCGGGCATTGCCTGGAGATGAAATTGGTATGATGGAGACGTGGGCAAACAGGAAATTCAGCCAGTACTTGCATGGCTATGACCAGTCCTTTTTGTGTCGCTGCCCTAAGGCAGGAAGACCACATAGGGATCACTTTGTCACTGTAGTTGTTGTTGTTGATGAGGCTGTTGATGTCTGTTGTGAAAAAGGGGTACATTGCATGTAATATCCACATACTTGATGGATTTAACCAAACTTGGGTCACAGGTTGCAACATGGGCACCACCATTGTTGATGAGGTCAAAGGGCACATGCCAAGGTCAAAGGTCTGGGGAGGTCAAGTTGTAAATTTTAAAATTTTTTTTGGGCTGAAAATGTAAAATTGACCTCCTATGAAAAGTTGAAGTTCATTGAACCAAACTGAATCATAGGTGCACATGGGATCCCTCATTGTTGATGAGGTCAAAGTCAAAAGTCAAAAGGTAGTGAGCGTAAAGTTGTAAAATAGCTGAAAATGTAAAATTGACCTCATATGCAAGTTGAAGTCAATGGAACCAAACTTGAATATAGGTGAACATGGGATCCCTTATTTGTTGGATGAGGTCAAAGGTCACTATCAAGGTTACAAAGGTCATGTGGTCTATCAATTCACTAACCGCGACGGAGGACGACACAAGAGGTCCGAGGACCGATGTATTTTTTCTACTAGAGACCGGCGGGCTTCACGCAACCTGTTTTATGGATATTGTGCTTGCAGAACACCCTCACTATTGTAGGAAGTGAAGTCTAAATCATAATTAGCTGGGTGAAAACAAGCATGTGCCTTTCATCACAATTCACAGTGTTGCTGGAATATAGGAAATAAAGCTCCAAAATATCAGCAAATAAGAATTAAAACCATTAGTTATGCAGGAATTATGACTAGTACAACGGAGTCATGCTGAAATTTCGGGCATGTTAGATGAGTCATTATCAATCTTTTGCATTTCACATTTCCGAATCACCCTCATTTCTAGTATGACGACATTACATAAGTCAATAGGTAGCACGAATCCCAACAAGAATATACCAAAATACATACAAAATGTATTTCATCGAAGAAACAGAATTGACAGGAAGATAAATAACAAGTACAAGTAGGGGCATGATAAATACTGCGGCCATTAGGGTTATTTTTATTAGTGTAATTGACTTACGGACGCAGCACTGCGTCGACAAGTCCATACTTAATACCAGGGCTTGATTGATACGGCTTTTCAATGCATTATGGCCTTTACGTCGTGCCGACGACCAATGGTCAAAAACGACGTAAAGGTTTCCCTGTACTAAATTATGACTACATGTATATGCAGTGTGTGTTGCCTAATATCTTTATTTGTATAATCAACTTGCTTGTGTAGTAGATAAGAATAGATATTTGTAACTTTCCTTCCTACAAGTACAAACAATAGGGATCTGTGAGAAGTTTATGAGACAGAACAGAATGCTGTCTTAAAGGTGCAACAATCGAAAGTACTGAATTATGCCCTGATGTAAAGCTTCCGTCAAAAAACATCCTATATGAAATGATTAAGCTGAGAAAGGTTTCCTTGGTCCAAACATTTTGAAAAAATTTCGAATTTTGGATAGGAGCAAATACAAAATTAAGCCCAAGTTGAAATTATAAGCAAATCAGAATACCTTTTTCTCTCTTTTTAGGCATTTCTGTAGCAAATACAAGCTAAGAAATCTATTGAGTGTCTTAGTCTATATGAAAATTACTTTATGACACACTATTGGGTGCCTCAAAAATCTCTGTGCCACCTTAATATGTACTATTCTAAAACATGGACTTCAAAGGACCTCTGTGAAAATCAACCTATGAAGTGATTTCAAAAGTTGCTATCACAAAGTGCCCCGAATCACTCTCATATCAAATGAGTTGGGAAAGGGAGTGTCTGGGCTTTTGATGTTTCATCATTATCGTACCACTTGAATGAATTCACTGAAGAAAGTGAAAAAACCCTTTCTATTGAAATCATTTGCCTAAATTCCCTAGTCTATGTTATCTTTCGCTGTCAAAAACTTTCTAAAATATTTTTGTGGTCTGTGGGTTAATTTTCATTGAAATCATTAGAGGTCCTTTGAGAAAAGTCATCTAGACTAGGGAATAGTTACTCCTGTTCACAACACTGCCTTGGTATATGAAACCGATCAGCTATTGTACAATTCAAACTTTTACTGCCAGCATTAAAACAAAGTAATAGTACACAGCAGGGTTAAAACGTTGAGTGTGTTGCTCTGGATTAGCAGGAGATTCTCTCCATGAGAGCAGGGTAAATTTGTCAGTGTCTATAACGTATCGCAGTGCAGAGACTATGAAAAAGAATGACCAATTATTAGTGAATACCTGCGAAAATATTCTCTACTTCAAAACTATATTATTTTTACCAGAGATATATCCACTCAGAATTGCTTGCATGCATACACTCACCAGTGAATGTCTCTCATCAGCAAAATGGGTAGAGTTAACTTAAGCCATGATATACTTCCAGTCGCAGTGAGCGATTTCTGAGCATGAGCATGCATAACACTTGATCATGGTCAGAATCCGGTATTGCACACGCCAATCACTCGATGTGACTGGAAGTATATCATGGGCTTTACGATTCGGTTGCAGGCACATGCTCTTTTTGTGTCGTCTGCAGGAATTGCAGAAGGCACATAGAATTACTCTGGTCGTATGTCTGTGTGTGTATCTGTGGTCAAAATGTTAACCCGTAATATATTTCATGCCGTTTGAGTTCTGTAAGGGCTATGATGATGTAACTTGGTGGAAAGAGGGGGGGGTGACATGTTGGTGACCTTGGTGACCTCATGTGACCTTTGGTCAGTCAAAATGTTAACCGTTATGGATAAAAAACTGACAAAATCTATTCCAGCTGTCCAGCAGGGTACCGTGCATGCCGTGTGAGTTCCGTAAGGGCTACAATGATGTAACTTGGTGGAAAGGAGGGGACGGGGCGGGGTGACATGTTGGTGACCTTGTTGACCTCATGTGACCTTTGACCCCATTCACAAACCACGATGGCAGACAACACTCGCGGTCCTCCACTGATTTTAAAGGAGGGGTTGAAATACTTAATGTCACGGCATGGGTGAATAAATTGGGCCCTAAAAGCAGAGCTGCTTTTGTAGGTTTAAATCTCTATTTTGCATAGAGATTCATTGACTTGTGAAAAAAATGGCTGTAAATATTTGTAGTAGGCGATGCCTTGCGGAGCTAAGTTCTATTTGAGATTTGTTTTAAATATAGATTTTATTTTAGCCTGGGAAGATCACTTAGTGTTAAGACACTGTTTTCCAATGATGCCCAGTTTACAATTTTTTTTGTATTACAGCCATGCGCTATCTGTATTCATGTGCTGCTATAAATCTTGCCATAGGACCGTTTTTTTCAGTTTCACATAGGAAAAAATGAAATAGTAGAGAGACTGTAGAGAGGTTCGAACCACAAATCTGTTGATCCATATTCCCCATCTAGTCTGCTGCCACTGTTCAAACCGATCATGAAATGACTTTTTTGTTACAGCAATAGTCTCAAAGAATAATCAGGGGGTCGCGGGAGTTAGCACAGATGGTTTCCCTCACTTCGACAGTACCACTGTGGTCCCTTGGTTGGGCCTGCGATTTTCAGGTGTGATTGGTTTCCAGTCCATACTCAGCTCGCCAGGTTTTCCGGGTAATCCGGTTTCCTCCGATCTGCTTCTAAAAACCGGGCTTTCCCTAATGTGTGTAATGATAATAAAGGGAATTGAAACAAGTATCTTTTGTGTATACATGAAACAATAGTGTTATGTGTCGTTAAATACTAATACCGCCTCCTCAAAGAATAACCATCTACACATGACTGGCTACAGTCTATGCAAGGAATGTGGTTCAATAGTGAGGATTATGGGGAAGAATACAAGCGTTATACTACGCTATAAATACAACCAAAAATTGCACCCAGATGCCCAGCTGGCAGGGACAATCATAGGTTTGTTAACAACCCTCACTGAAGGTTTGAAACAGACTTGTTAAACCAGGTATATGAATTCGCCCCATGTGCAGGGACCAACTACTTAGCACCTTCCCTCTGAAGGGACAAGGTATTTTCATGATTCATTTGCCCGGGTCCAAATTAATCATGTGGGGGGGGGGGGGGAAAAGGGGGGAGGCAAATCTAACACCAGTGAGTGGCCCAATGGGAATTGAACTGAGGACCTCCAACACTCTAGGCAAATATAAGGTTAGACATATGTGACCTCACTTTGCCTGACACGACTAAGAATTCAGCAGCTTTGACGGAATTAAAGTACAGTATCAAATTGCACTTTATTTTGTAAAGGCTGCTGAATTCCGAGTAAGGTCAGTGCAAAGTGGGGATAAAAAATGTATCAACCCGCAAATATGCTAATCGGTGTGCCATGCTCTAACTAGAATCCTAAGGCTTAAAAAAAATAACCCATTTTGCTCTTTGCATGGTTTTGCCATTAATCATGTGCGTTAAGTGGCTTGCTGTCAGTAGGCTTTCTACAGTGTATTTATCTTCCTCGAGTAAGTGACGCGGTGAGAGATGCCAGTGGCGCAGCCTTATATCGTGAGTGCTGATTGAAGTGTGGGGTTACACGCGTTCGCGACGAAAGCCAGATTTAGAGGCATACGAGAAATACGGTTCTTTACCGTGGACGTCACCCGACTCGAGGAAGATAAGAGCAAAATGGTATATTGTGTTATAAACGAAAAGTAATATTGGTACTTGCTGCTGGGGATTCACAGCTGTAATATTTACATGAAAAGGCTAGGGTAAAGAACATGCCATTGTTATTTACAGTGAAGGTTATCTTTAAGTCTTCATTGTCAAACAATTGCGGCCATATGACTGAGAGTTTTATGAATACAAACAGCAGTAAAGCTTTTTTTTTGTCAGCAAGGGTATTGTATTAAGTCAAAGCTATTTGCTAACAAAAAAGCATTTTCAAAACATAAAATTGCAACGGCCTCAATATGTCCACATGACACCTTCCTGGCAGTGTCATGTTGTGCTGGTTGATGAGAAATAAGAGGTAGTAAAGTCTGTCAGCATCCAAGGGCGGATCCAGGATTGAAAAACGTTCAAAATTACCGGGGGGTGAAAGGCTAAACTTGTCCAAAATGGGCCGATTTGCCCAAAATTTTGCAGAATTACGGGAGACGCGAGCCCCCTTCCTGGATCTGCGCCTGCATCCAATAACCATCTCATGAATAGTACAAAAACTGACACCATTAAAAAGTGAAGGTCTTCAATTATACACAAAGGTAATGCCTAATCCAATTCTAATTACCCTAATCAGAAGTAGGGTTGTGAGATCATATAAAGCACATGTTGCAGTGCCCTTAATGTGTTGTCTAATGTAAAGGGGGGGGTGTACCCACCTTGCTTGAGAAAAATTTAAACTAACTGTAAAATTATGTGCCCTGGAATCTTCTTGGAGAATTTGGTACAGGTAGTTGCAATCTGTGTGTGTGTTTGTATGTGATGCGGCATGACAAACAAAAGGAAACTTTTGCAGTTTGGTCGTTTTGAGACCAGATTTACTGCCATTTTTGTCTTTGTTTGAGCACTTTTAGGGCACTTGTGTGGTTATAAGGCTGAAGATATGTCATAACAAATAATTCACAAAATTGACAAAGCAGGTTAGGTCCGGGAGAATTAGCAAATTTAAAGTAGGGCGGTCGTATGACATGTGGTAAAAAAAAGTGAGCTAATGCAGACGTTACCCAGTTGATTGTGGAATGCACCGCATCAAAACACTGCACAACTCTATCAATATCAAGATTTTGACCTATTCTCCCGTAAAGGTGTCGCTGTCCATTTTTTAAGGTTCGTCCGTAGGGAACAGTCGTCCCGATAGGAAAGACCTTATGCAGCATGATTCACATGTGTCTCGGCCGTTGCGTGTGTCGAGACGCTTTTCTTGTTAACAAAATACTGTAGATCTGTAAGTCACACAGCTGAAACTTGGTGGAGGGGTGCGGGTTTACGATCTCGAACTGATTCAATTTACAACAGTGTATATATGCATTCTAAGTACCTACTTTTGCATAATTAGATTCATATTTTGACCTATTTTCTGATTTTCCATTGACACTTTTGTGAACACAGTCTGGAGATCTAGTAGGATCAAAATATGAACTTACCCACACGACCTCAAAAAAAATTGCAACAGAAGGTTTTTCTTGCATTTTCTGGTAGTATAAGGTCAGTTTTATAATATATCAAAAGTTTCACAAAGGGTGTGGAAGTCCCATAAAGTGTTTTAAACTATGACATAAACAAATGGCCGCCATCTGCAATTTTGGAAAAACAACATAAATCCTCATATCTCTGGTACCGGATGGGCCAAAAGGACAAACAAGATGTCATGGCCTAATAATTCTACCATAACAAATCCATTAAAATGGGTTTTAATTATGAAGTTGAATATCACTTAACCTCACAATTTCAATATGGCTGCAATCCGCCATGTTGAAATTTACAAATTATTTGTATCTCTGGTGTCAATGGGGCCAAATGAACAAAAATATTCATTTCCTCTAATTATAGAATAACAAATCCGTTGAAATGTGGTCTATTAAGCTGATATATCCTCTTGGCCTCTAAATCCAATATGGCTACCATCTGCCATGTTTAAATATGAATCGTCATCTCTGATAGCAAATAGGAGGCAAACTTTGCAATACGGCGGTTATTTTTGATTATTGAGGTATAGAAAAATATATTTAAGCTGGTTGTTTTTAAAATTGAATTTTTAGTGGGCTATTTGTCCAAAATTCGTAGCCATGTTGACTTTTTTTATCAGGGCTATAAATCTATCACCGGTTCAAATATGGTGTTTACAGTTAATGTGTGTATTCTGCAAGTAACAAAAGTACAGTTTCACATTATTGACATCAAAATGTGGCAGAAACACTTGCTTGCAGCAAGACCACAGCATTACTATTTAGTCTTCAAATTCATTGTTGAGACTGGTTTCTTGTTCCATGTTTCACACAAACACGAATGTCCAGAAGCTGTGTCCATTCTTTCTGCAGGTACAATTTCAGTGTGAGCATCCCTTAAGAACAAATGCATCAGTGCGATTTGGTGGGTTCCAGTGGGGCAACTCTGGTGTAGGACTTGTGTTCCATCATGAGGGGGCAACAATTGTCCCTCCCCTTTTTTTTCCCACACCACACTGGACTGAACTTCCTGAGCACAGTCTGTACTAATCATTGGGCCTGTGTGAAAGTAATCAAGTCCGGCAGGTATCATAGCCCAGAACTCCATAACCGAATAAAAGCGTGAAACTAATGTTGCGTGAATAGTCAACTGAAATCGTTGCCCTATGTTCACCATTGTTCCCCGGACTGTGAGCCCGAGGACTATATCTCTATCTCCTTGCCACAACCCGGCTTAAAAGGAAGGTTTTCATCGCTAATCTCGGCGGCCACCCCAGGTGGTTTCTTCTGCTTCTGCAGATGTTAGTTCTGTTAATGCCTTGTTATGCCTTTACCATAAAAGACTCCGATTGGCTGACCATTGAACAGGGAGCACATATTTTTCAAACTTCAAAATTTCTATATCCAACATCTTCATCACCTTCGCTAGATTACGTGGCAGTCTCTCTCTGTTGCATTCCGGTCACCAATTAGTTTAATGAGAACCTGCTATCCATATCATTTGAGAGAACGTCTTATTTTTCCCAGCAAATTTTGTTGCTTTGATGTCTACTTAGTTTTGCGATCCTAATATTGCGATGTCATGTGTGTTGTCTTTGGTTTTAGTTCACCAGGTCAATCCATTGAAGACAAAGGATGCTTTGATAGTGGTTATCTGTGAAAGATGCATCAATCATCATAACCTTCACGATGGAATAAATAAATGACTTGGCAACGCTACAGCCAAATTGTAACAGCATTCTTCCTTCACAGGATAAAGGCCTTGGGAAACGTTTTCACAGGGATAATGCTGGTAAGGATTCAATGTGCAAGATCTGTTTTCAAAGTAGGCAAAGATGCAGTCAAACAAATGGAAAACAAGCTCACTTTTTCTAATATAGCTACAAACTGAAAACTAAAGTCATACCGCCTTGCATCTCGCCGGGCTGTCAAGGTAAATGATGACCATCAAGCTCTGTTATTTCAAAGATTCCTGTTTAGTATCACAATCTGGATAACTGTCTTTACGTAAGGTGCTTTGCCATGACTGTCACGTATCTATCTGCCTCTTTTTTTTAGGCCAAGCATGCAGGTTTTATGTAAGCCAATAAGCACGATTTTCTGTGGCCATTTAGAACATATGTGTCCTCATCACAAGCACAGCTGCTAACCCCTATACTTGCCAAAGACTGATCGCTATGTTGTTGATGGAGGCTCTCTTTTACATCGCTTGAAATGGACAGATAAAAGCACCTATAGTTGCAAACTTGCAATGCTTTGATATGCATCTTTTCACAGTTGACCACTATGGCAAAGCAGCCGTGTCTTCATGGATGCTCTGGTGAACAAACCCAAAAGACAGCACACATGGACAATCGCAAAACTAGGATCGTAAATGAGGTAGACATAATCAAATGCACAAATTTTGCTGGAAAAAGGCAGGATGTGATATAACAAAAACGCAGTTTGCCATGGCATAATAAAGTCTACAACCCAAATTGGAAAGACACAGATCTGTTGATACTTCTTTACTTTTTTTACTTATCTTACTTCGGTCTGACAGACACGAAGAGAAAAACATATGTGATGATATCAATCTCTGACGTCGCTTTATTCCTGATGAATTTCCTCCTCTATCTGTTCTTTGGCCAATGCGTTTCAGGTTGCGATACTACTTCAAGAATATTTGGGTTGGCAAGAAATCTTTTTTCCTTTACCTCAATCCCCTGGTAGCTTGTTCCAGAGTAGTTTGTACTACCAATATAGATCCTGATGATAAACAGATGAAGGCTGCAACCCATTGGTGTCCCTGTTCAGTGATCAGCAATCAGCGTCTTTGGAATCATTACGATACAGGTACCTTCCAAAGAAAGTTTTCACAACAGCTGTGTGGACATTCTGCAAAACCAAAACATGGACCAAAGATCACCAGTCTCAGATGATGATTAACTTGAAGGTTAAATTTGGTCGATGTTGTAAGAGATTAAAAGATTTGTAACTTTTAAACATGGTGGATGGCCGCCATATTGGGATTTAGAGGTCAAGATGACATCTCAGCTTCATAAAACCCCTTTTGTAATGGATTTGGTATGGTAGAATTAGTAGGAAATTACATCTTCTTTGTCCTTTTAGCTCATTTGGTGGCCAGAGATATGAGGATTTGTACTTGTCCCAAACATGGCGGATGCACCATATTGGATTTAGAGGAGTCAAGATGATTCTCAACTTCATAAAACTGATTTCAATGGAGTTGTTATGCTAGAATGTAGTAAGAAATGAAATCTTGTTTGTCCTTTTACTGCTCATTTATTGGGCCAAGTATGAGATTATATGTTTTTCAAATGGCGGATGGCGGCCATTTTTGTTTATGTCATAGGTTTGAACACTTTCTGTTTGGGACTATCGATTTTGGTGTCAAACTTTTGATATATTGTTAAGTCATGACTCATAACCTACCAGAAAATGCCAAAAAACACCTGTTGCACTTTTGTTGGTCGTGGCGAATCTTTACTCTACTTATCTGTAAGTCACACAGGACTGAAACTTGGTAGAATACGAGGGTTACAGATTCTCGACCTGATTTGATTAACAACAGTACATTGTCCGGGGTATGGGACATTGTCCTGCGCTATAAGACATTGTCCTGGGGTATGGGACATTTGTCTGGGGATATGGGACATGTCCTGGGGTATGGGACATTGTCTTGGGGTATGGACTTGTCCTTGGTATTGGACATTGTCCTGGGTTATTGGACATTGTCCTGGGTTGGGACATTGTCCGTAGGTATGGAACATTGTCCTGCGGTATGGGGACATTGTTCTGGGGTATGGGACATTGTCCTGGGTATTTGGACATTGTCCTGTGTTATGGGACATTGTTCATGGGGTAGGGGTCATTGTATGTGGGATATGGCACTTTTCCTGGGGTATGGTGCATTGTCCTGGGTATGGTACACATTGTCCAGGGGTATGGGACATTGTCCTGGGGTATGGGCATTGTCCCTGGGGGGTATGGGAACATTGTCTGGGATTGGGACATTGTCCTGAGGTATTGGATATTGTCCTGGAGGTATGGACATTTTTCCCTTTGGAGGTATGGGACACTGGCCTGGGGTATTGTACTTGTCCTGGAGTGGGACATGGTCCCGGGGATATGAGATGTCCTTGGGATGGAAATTTTCCTTTGGTATGGGACAATTGACCTGTTAACATGATTCTGTTTACCAATGTGATTTTATATTGTTATGCTGACTGAGATTTTCAGGTTGAGCATAGTCAACCAAACTGAATGGTGCATCTTCAGAAATGATTCGATAACCATCACATCTTGGGCAACCTATTTGGACCGCTGTCCTTATTTTTTCATATGCCATTTCAACAAAACATGAATTCCAAAAATTGGCATTTAATCATTCAATTCAAGCAGTTTGGGGTATTAGAAGCATTTTTTTTCAAAATGGACCACAGAACAGTGGTGCGTGTTGTCTCCATGGTTTACCACATTTGGGGACTTTTTGTTCATCTAAATAAGGAAACATTACTCACTCAAGCTCTAAATTGTACTGGGATATTGAGAAAAATATGAGCTCAATTTTGATGAGTAGGGAAGGGCCTGTCAATTGGGTCTCCCACTTTAAAGGGGCATCACCTGATCCTCCTCAGCCTCGACCCATCTTTCACACCATCAAACTTCAAGATTTTGGTACCACTAGAAACCTTGTGTTTTTCTCATTGTGGGCCGCCAGCTATAGCTGGCAGGACCACTTAGCAATCCATTGTGCGTGTGTATGTATGTGTGTGGATGTATGTGTGTGTCACTAAATTGTTAATTTCTTTTTAAATTGACCTCAATTGAAAAGTTGAAGTTCAATTGGAACCAAACTTCTGTCATAGGTGCACCATGGTATCCCTCATATGTTGATGAGGTCAAAGGTCATTTGCCGAGGTCAAAGGTCATGGAGCGGCCCACAGCTATATTCTTTTAATATAGTGAGTGCGAAAGCCGAGAACCGCGAAATTCTAGTTTCATCTGCAAAATATTTTGACTGACTTTTTTTCCATTATGATGCTACAGGCTAAAATATGGTTTGTTTATGGTAACCGGAAAATAGTTGGTAGAGTACTCTATTGGCCATTGTAATATGCATAATTACCTCTCACATTAAAATGGTATATTTGATTCAATGAAATTTTGGAATTAGAAGTATTTTGGTGATGGCCCTTCTTATGATACCAAGAAAAATATGTTGTAATCATGTGGGGTAACTTTAAGATGATATTAGAATATCACCATTGTTTGTAAAGTAAATAGGTGATAAAGTGGCTCCTAAAAGGTTTTCTTAAAAAGGAAGCGAGCAGGCTGTAGAGAATGAGAGAAGAATAGAGAGAAGCAAACAATGGTCTTCCAACACAAAAGAGCCTTTGCCCATGCACCAAGGGGTGTCCCTTACATCTAAAGGGTGACCAGGTGACCGACGTACCCCACCCCATTGACCTCAGCACCCTTTATGAATCCTGACATGTTGTAAAATTTGGTTGTGCATGATTTTAGCCATCGTATATTCATAGTTTTGTGGTGTTGACAGATATAAACATCTAAAGTAAGGGGTGTTTCCGTATCTGACCCTCTTTTTTGACACACTTATGAATTCGGAAACCTTAACGGAATAAGCATGCAGTTTATTCCATGAAATGTTTCTTGAATTCATAGATTTGTCAGATGGGTTACCTTATGGAAATACCTTAACTTAAAGGGAACCATTATGGTAGCCATCTCAGTATGAATATGTGAAATGTATATTAAGTATAGACATTAATGTATTATTTATTTTATCATGTTAATATGAAAGTTTGGTTGTTCTGTAGTTTGTTTTACCAATGTATACTGTAATTGATTTAAATTACTAATATTTATAAAGATTTATTACAAATGTAATCGGACCCCTTGCCGAGTTGTGTGTGGTACTAGTATAAATTTGCTAACATGAAATCTATACTTGTTTTCAAGAACAAGAATGGGTCATAAGTCCATATTGTATTAATTTTGCAAGCTACATGTTATTGCTCTCATGCTTTTGTTGTAGTTTTTGGTCCCACAACACAGTTCACGACCTTTAGAAAACCGGGCTTATGCAGATGCGGTGATGCAGTGAGCGCGCCCATGCCCAGCTGTGTTCGGAAATGTGACCGCATGAATTCAAAGTTCACTCATATCGATCGATATCGGTCACATTCATGAACAGCAGCTGGGCATGGGCACGCTCACTGCATCACCGCATCTGCATCAGCATAAGCCCGGTTTTGTTGTGAGGGCTTATGTATACTTTTTGGACAGGTTATGAATATTAATGAGCTATTCCATTGGCCACATCCTATGCAAAGTTTACAACATTTTATTTTTGGCAAGTATGTTTTTTTATGTGCACAGATCTCCAAGGAGAATGTGCATATAGAGGGTGCTAAAACATACAAATCATGACCAGACGATGGCTACCAAGCCTCTTTCAATATAGCAACTTACCAAAATGAATGAAAATAGATTACAACAATGCAGACACAAATCACAAACCGATTTAGGTGCTTTGATGTGGGTCAGTCATGGGTGTTCCCATGATCCACATAGGAACTTGTCCTCATCCGTAATTAAGAATTAACTCTTACGGTTGAGTTGATTCTTCAGCTCCAACGGTTTTGGAATAAGAAAATATTGCCTTATAACATATTTTTTAGAAATCAGATTTTATCAAGATTTCACTTATTGGTGTTAAACCAATGACAACGTCTAAATTTGGGATTTCTTGGCCGCCGTCGCCTTTCATGATCTTTGCATCCCTATATGGCAAGATTCTTGCATTAAGACACAGTTTGCATGAGGTCAAAGTGCTATGGGAATTGAGCTTGTATATTTGAAATGTGTACACCCTCCTGTTGAAGATACTGGAAATCAGACATGCTGAACAAAAATCCAAGACATTCCAAGTCCAGATAACATTTCCTTGAAATCTTTGGAGAAAATCTCAAGGTTAACTGGCAGATTACAGTTAGAATACTCTTCAGACTTCTTTTCAAAATGTAACTTTAGGGAAAATTCTTTCCCAAAAATATAATTACTTTTTATGTGGATTTTGAAATGCAGAAGAGACCGACATAAAATCAGGTGTTCTATTGGGGAGGGGGTACCTTAATTGGAATGGCGTACTGCAGAGTACTTGGTAAAAGCATTAACCTCTGAATATGGTCCAGAATATCACTGCTTTTCCAACTTCATATTTTCAATTTTAGCAGGAACTTTGTCTTTAGTAGAATATTGTTTATTAACCATGACTTTCTTTCATGGTGAGCATTTTGTACATAATGTGAATACCAAAAATGATTTTTGTTTTTTGACTACTTGAAGGGTCGTATTATTTTAATTTGCATGCCAACAGTGAAATAAATGATAATAATAATGACAAGTACAGAATGGTAATCTATCTGTGTGTCTGCCATTGATGGTCTTAGCAAATTAAGTATAGCTTCAGGAGTATATTTACTAAAATTTGATCATGACTTGGGGGCGCTTAACTGAAGTTCGACTAGGAGTGGGCAGTACAAACTCGGGTCCTTGAAAAGTTGGATCTTTAAAACTGAATTTTGAACCAATTTTATGTGTTAGGAACTGAATTTTTGGACAAATAAGAGAACGTGGATCTAAAAAATACAAAGTTTTGGCTAAGAAGCTAAAATTTGGGGAGGTTTTGGCAAGTTGCAGGTCTTAAGACCTGGAAACCTTGAACAAGAATTGTAAAGAACTGGAGGTTTTGACTACCTCACATACTCTTACCACTGATTAAGATCAGTGTCCTTCCCCAATTTTAGTTTTCATACATGAATGTCTCAAAAATCCAGTTCTCAAGACTCTCGTTTCGTGACAAGAATCAGTTCTCAAATCCCACATTTCAAGACAAAAATCAGTTCATAAGTCAATAGTTTCAAGACAAAATCAGTTCGTAAGCCCACAAATTCGGAAATTTGAGCCACATACCCCAACCAAAAAAACTGTGCATATCCCATGGTTCATAAATTTTGAAAAGAATAGGGTGAAGGTGGTCCGAGGTTGCTCTGACTAGACACTACATATTGGGTTGTGGTCGTGTACGCCCGGGCTACGACGGGTTTAAGCTCTGAGTTCAAGCTATATAAGGGTGAAGGGTGCACAACCAATTGTGTTTTACCAATTGTCCAATGTTGACAAACTTTTTTGGGGTTTCTTAAATATCAATTAAACACATGTTTTAGTGTCAAATGGGGTATATGGCCCATAAAACTAACCCCATGCCAAAAAATAAGATAGTATAGGTATAGTGTTTTCCCACAATGCAATTCTTCCAATACAATTTTTGCCCTTGTTGTCATATGGATTTATAGTGACCAAAAGTGCCCACTGAACAGAAGTCATCCCAATCTTGCAAAGTACTTTTGTCACTATAAATTCATGTGACAATGAGTGCAAAAATTCTATTTGAAGAAATGCATTGTGGGAAGTACACTATACCTCCTCTTCCAAAAAATATTACCATTGCTGTGTCCGGCTTGACGGCTTCTTTGGTGCACCAAAAAGTAATATTTTTAAACTTTCAAAAACAAAAAATGAGTAAAACCACCCAGTGGTATAACCAGAGAAAAATTAGTGAATTTCTGCACATGTGCCAATTTACAGTGAAAACAACATAGGCCTATACTACACTAACAAGTTTTAATATATGCTTGCCCCCCAGAAATATATGTGCCCCCCCCCCCAAAAAAAAACATGGTTACACCACTGAAACCACCTAAAATTAGCATAATAAGGAATTAGCAATATTTTTCATTATTGTAACAATTGTTTCTTCATGCAAGTAGTGTAATTTTAAACAGGAGGAAATTGGCTATACCCACATAAAAAATACAAACACGTCTAAGTAATTGAGAAATAGGTGGCTCAAAAAATAAATATCCAACAATATTCTGGAGAGAAAACGACTGCAAAATCTATGACAATAGCTGGAATAAATATGCATTAGAGGTAGATTGGTTACCATTTTCATTCGGGCATAGCAATATATTTTAGGTAAATACCTGAAATACCATCAAAAAGACATTCCCTGGTCCTAAGTCTGAACTTCTCTATTTGCCACAATTACTGACAATTAAGCTGCCTACGTACTACCTGAATACCCGGGGGTGTTCACATGTTAAAGGTATACAAGGGTGATGCCCTTGAAAAATTGAAAAATAGGTATACTAGTATATTTGAAGTTCCGATATGACCCGCCTTGGATGCCAGTGGTC
Organism: Ophioderma brevispina; assembly: GCA_023653785.1. NCBI lineage: Eukaryota > Metazoa > Echinodermata > Ophiuroidea > Amphilepidida > Ophiodermatidae > Ophioderma > Ophioderma brevispina. The sequence continues at coordinate 1,149 of JAMKCH010000151.1, read as the reverse complement.
AGGACAGAATATATCATATCCACGTCCTGGCGTCGATGCTCGTCTTGTAATTGGCGCAAATAGTCTTCGTCACTGTAAGCGCCATCTCTTTAACCAACCAACCAACCTAGTTTTGCCTTCATTTGCCGAAGTATCTGCGCCCGGGGACTAGCCCAGAGAAGTCTACATTTCGATTTAGACCTTTGTTTTATAGCCAAATATACAAAAGAGGGCTCCCTTGTGTTACACTGTTGATCGTCCAGTTGTGATCGCTCGCGGCATCATTTCGTTCGGCAGCATGATACCATACCATACCATAAATGCATTTGTAAAGCGCCCTCCAAGGACCACAGCGCTGAACAAGAAATATAATAATACAACCAAAAACATGCAAAATTAACAAACAAATTGCATAGAAAAAAAACCAAAAGCGAAATCAATTGAACAAATGGGTTTTCAACTTATTTTTGAAAATATCCAGAGTTTTGGCCTGTCTGAGGATGGAAGGAAGAGAGTTCCACATGCGTGGTCATGCCACTTGGAACGCTTTATCTCCGGTAAGAGTCCTGGTTTTTGGAACATAGAGAAGTGTTGTGTCCACATATGCGTGTTGCATATTTCGGTTTATGATATGTGATCAGTTCTTGAAGATATTGAGGAGCCTTATTATTTATGCACTTATAGATGATGACAAGAAGTTTGAATAGCTCATGTGTTGAAAAGACTGTGCCTTGGTCACTGAAGTTCTGCATCTGGCTTATACTAAGCTATCTTCCTTTCCTTTTAAAACTGCATAAGGGGGAGGGGGTTCTTGGGGCCCATTTTTTTTTTCAGCCGGCGTTTTTTAACGCTGCAATATATTTCGTTTATATTTTTGTATTTGTCTAACTTTTACTTGCGCTTGCATTGTCGCAAAAAATCAAATCCACCGCGTCGTTTGTGCGTTAATAGCATGGGTCCCTATAATAGGAGCCCCCCCCCAACCATGCACTAACGGAAGTGCCCGTGACAAAAATGAAAAATCTTAATAGAGTTATACTGTGATTCTGATTTTCATAATGCATACACCTAGTGACATAAACAAAGTAGAAAATGAATCCCAAAATTCTTGCAAAGTATAGTAGGCCATTGGTACCATAATATTTTACATCATGCAGCGGTTTACTGTAG